>QZGG01000486.1:0-131353 GCA_006409495.1 Sedum album
TAATTATTTTTAACAGCGCTTTTAATTTAAGCGCTGTAAAAAATACAATAAATAACAGCGCTTTTTTTAAGCGCTGTTGAAACGAGTGCTGTTATAAATCGGAGATTTATAACAGCGTTTTTCTAAAAAAACGCTGTTGTTTATAGACATTTTTAACAGCGCTTAATAATAAATAAGCGCTGTTGAAAATGCCTATAAACAACAGCGCTTTTTTTTAAAAAGCGCTGTTATAAATCGGTGATTTACAACAGCACTCGTTTCAACAGCGCTTCAAGAAGCGCTGTTAAAGGGCAAAAAAAAGCGCTGTTATAAATTTGATCTGTAGTAGTGTATGAAGGTTGTGCACCATTACAGCACCTTCTCCATCGGCGTACAATCATGTCGGTAGTCTGGTTATCGAAGAACTGGTAATTTTGTCACTTGAAAAAATTCTTATATTAGTCCAACTAGTCCCAGTGAGACCATCCAGAGTGAAGGCGGCAAAAGGAGGGAGAAAAGGTAAGAAAGTCATCACTTCAACAAGTAATTATATTGAAGCTTTACATGTCAGTGTGAAAATCAGAAAATAAATTGGCTATTCAACAAATGCTAGTAGAGCTTGCTCAAAAGCAAATGGAGCCGAAGAGTCCATGATTATGTAAATGAATACAAAATAATGACCCCAAAATAATGATGCGAGTCGAACTTCGACGGGGAGTCGAGCTTAATGAACAACGCAAGTCGAGCTACATGAACGATGCGAGTCTAACTTCAACTGCGACGCCCATTACTATTCGAGGACGAATCTCTTCGCCCCAGAGAGGTCTAAGAGAAGCAACTAACGTTAGAGCTCTCAGAATAGAGGGATCTCGAATAGAAATGGGGAAAAAGGGTTGTCGCATTTTAGCGGGTGATTGTCGGAGTCAGAAGGAGTCACGTAATACCTCGTTTCGAAGAACAGCGACACAGACAATACTCACCAGCTTCGTCGTGACGAAGGGTGTTTTTTGCCATCGAATTTTGCACCGATGCCATGCAAAGGTAGTTGAAAAAATAGACGGAACGCATAACGCATTCGCTTGCCGGGCAACATAAATACATATGATATTTTAATGTTAAACATTTGATTCCTTTTTACGATAATTATTCGGGTGACGACTCGCACGAGAGTCGTGCTCCGAGGACGGCGCGAGTGGAACTCATAGGGCGAGTCGAGCTTCATGAACGATACGAGTCGAACTTCGAGGACGACTCGAGTCGAGCTTCATGAACGATGCGAGTCGAACTTTGAGGGCGAGTCAAGCTTCGAGGACGACGCGAGTCGAGCATCAACTGCAACGCCCATTACTTTTCGAGGACGAATCTCTTCCGCCCCAGAGAGGTCTAAGAGAAGCAACTACCGTTAGAGTTCTCAGAAAAGAGGGATCTCGAATAGAAATGAGGAAAAAGGTTGTCGCATTTTAGCGGGTGATTGTAGAAGTCAGATGGGGTCGCGTAATACCTCATTTCGAAAAGAACGGCGACACGGACAATACTGACCAGCTTCGCTCCTGACGAAGGGTGTTTTTTGCCATCGAAACTTTGCACCGATGCCCTGTAAAGGTAGTTAAAAAATAGACGGAACGCGTAACGAATTCGCTTGCCGGGCAACATTTATACATATGATGTTTTTAATGTTAAACATTTGATTCCTTTTTACGATAATTATTCGGGTGACGACTCGCACGGGAGTCGTGCTCCGAGGACGACGCGAGTGGAACTCATAGGGCGAGTCGAGCGACGAGGACGACTCGAGTTGAGCTTCATGAACGATGCGAGTCGAACTTTGAGGGCGAGTCGAGCTTCATGAACAATGCTAGTCGAGCTACATGAACGATGCAAGTCGAACTTCAACTGCGACGCCCATTACTATTCGTGGACGAATCTCTTCCGCCCCAGAGAGGTCTAAGAGAAGCAACTACCGTTAGAGTTCTCAGAAAAGAGGGATCTCGAATAGAAATGGGGAAAAAGGATTGTCGCATTTTAGCGGGTGATTGTCGGAGTCAGAAGTGGTCGCGTAATACCTCGTTTCGAAGAGAACGGCGACACGGACAATACTCACCAGTTTCGTTCGTGACGAAGGGTGTTTTTTGCCATCGAAACTCTGCACCGATGCCCTGCAAAGGTAGTTGAAAAATAGACGGAATGCGTAACGCATTCGCTTGCCGGGCAAAATAAATACATATGATGCTTTTAATGTTAAACATTTGATTCCTTTTTACGATAATTATTCGGGTGACGACTCGCACGAGAGTCGTGCTCCGAGGACGACGCGAGTGGAACTCTTGGGTGAGTCGAGCGACGAGGACGACTCGAGTCGAGCTTCATAAACGACGCGAGCTGAACTTCGACGGCGAGTCGAGCTTAATGAACGATGCGAGTCGAGCTTCATGAACGATGCGAGTCTAACTTCAACTGCGACACCCATTACTATTCACGGACGAATCTCTTCCGCCCCGAGAGGTCTAAGAGAAGCAACTACCGTTAGAGCTCTCAGAAAAGAGGGATCTCGAATAGAAATGGGGAAAAAGGTTGTCGCATTTTAGCGGGTGATTGTCGGAGTTAGAAGGAGTCGCGTAATACCTCGTTTCGAAGAGAACGGTGACACAGACATTCTCACCAGCTTCGCTCGTGACGAAGGGTGTTTTTTGCCATCGAAACTTTGCACCGATGCCCTGCAAAGGTAGTTGAAAAAATAGACGGAACGCGTAATGCATTCGCTTGCCGGGCAACATAAATACATATGATGTTTTTAATGTTAAACATTTGATTCCTTTTTATGATAATTATTCGAGTTTCGACTCGCAAGAGAGTCGTGCTACGAGGACGACGCGAGTGGAACTCATAGGATGAGTCGAGCGACGAGGACGACTCGAGTCGAGCTTCATAAACGATGCGAGTCGAACTTCGACGGCGAGTCGAGCTTAATGAACGATGCGAGTCAAGCTTCATGAACGATGCGAGTCTAACTTCGACTGCGACGCCCATTACTATTCGAGGACGAATCTCTTCCGCCCCAGCGAGGTCTCAGAGAAGCAACTAACGTTAGAGCTCTCAGAAAAGAGGGATCTCGAATAGAAATGGGAAAAAGGGTTGTCGCATTTTAGCGGGTGATTGTCGAAGTCAGAAGGGGTCGCGTAATACCTCGTTTCGAAGAGAACGGCGACACGGACAATACTCATCAGCTTCGCTCGTGATGAAGGGTGTTTCACAAATAATTGATTGTCCTCCTTAATCTGTATTCTATGAGCACAATCGAACATCGGAATGATAAAATACCATCGACCCACAAACAAAAGTAAATAAGTAAATAAGGGTAAGAATAGTTTCGGTATTGAAAAAATTAATGACTATAAAGCTTTCCGCCATTACTATCTCTATATCCACGACAAATATTATGTGAATTGAATATTTCCCCATGATAGTTTCAATAAGGACTTGTATATTTTGTAAGATGCAAGGACACGATCTCGATCGTTGATTTTGATTGATCTAATGGTTGATATTGATAACCGTCGAAATAATTAAATCGATGGATAAAATTATGTCTCTATGTCTCACAAAATCCCTAGCTCCTAACTCATTTCCCATTACAATTGGTTTTATTAACTCAGAAAATAGAATTTATTTATCCATTATTCCTCCAAAACGACAATAAAAGACGTACAAACGCCTATCCTGATAGGGTATGGGCCGGCCCACTACTAATCCCAATCCTCTTCGTCGAATCCATCGCTCGTTCGCTCTATCTCATCTCTTTCTGCACGCGATCCACGAAAACGTAAACGCGGAGGTACGCACTCGCTATTCCCAATTCATCGCTTCACTTGTTACGTTAAATTTCAGATCTATCGCCAGCTTTTTGTCTCAAGATCCAACTCCGATCATTGGTTACGTTCGTCTTGTTGATGATTGCTGATTGCTTCGTATATTAATTTTGATTGCTTTTAAAATGTTTAATCTCCTATGGATCCGATCTAGCTGTTGATTGATTTACATTGAAATTATCTGATTCTTTTTTGATATAGAGTAATGTGAGATTGTGAGTCTTGCTTTTCAGGTATGGATGATGCAGCTGAGAATCAACCCGAGACAGCGATGCCTTCATCTCAACAGCAGGTATGTTTACTGTTTTCTGAATAACACTTTGGTATCAATGGTTGTAATGGTTGTTTATTATTAATAGGAGGAAGTATTGAAGAAAAAATATGGTCTTGTTCCCAAGAAACCTCCGCTCATTTCTAAGGTAATTAAAGTGTTTTGAATTTGGTTAATGATGATTATGTTTTAGCGCTTTGCATTTTATTAAATAACTTTAATATTGGTATCCAGGACCATGAGCGTGCTTACTTTGACTCTGCCGATTGGGCACTAGGGAAGGTAGGTCGTGAGTTCTTGAATGTTGATTTTAACTAAATCATCTGGCTTACAGCTACTATTTATGTTAATTCAGCAAAAAGGTACTGAGAAGCCTAAAGGCCCGCTTGAAGCGCTTCGGCCCAAGTTGCAGGTATTTCCTTTATGTTTTTGCTTAGAGGATGCTGTTTTTTTCTTGCTTGGTATTCACCATTCAATATTTCCCATTTGATGCCGACATGTGGTCTATAACAATGGGGTTTGATGACTGGAGCATTATGCCATTTGATAAGTATGACAATGGTGATAACTGATACATACATTAGGGAGATAGATTTCTGATTTTGAACCCCATTTAATTTTACCCCCATCAATTTAGATTCATTTTCCTTGTTTAAAAGTAATGATATTGTAAACCGTGACCCGTACCCCTCTCTACTGCAATAGTCAGTCAGATCCGGACGTGATATATAGAAACTTGTTATTACAGTTATTTTTGCTTTTTTTATGTAGCCTACTCAGCAGCCAACTAGATACAGGAAGTCTCCTTATGCTCCTGGTAATGGTGAAGGTAGTGCTAAAAGAATACATAACCTTAGGGTCCGATTTTATTCTCAACTGTGCCATGCATTTAAGCATCAATACTTGTTTATTTTCTAAATACTGCAGGAGGAGCAAGTGGTGACTCAGAGGAAGGAGGCGAACAGCAGTAAAAGGAAAATAGATACTAGAAAAAAGCGTCTTCTAATTTTTTTACCAATGTCATTGTTATTCTGAAGTGCGCCGCCTATGTTCTCGTAAATTTTCATGTTCATTTACCAATAATTAAATCATGCTACACTTCTATCCCATTCACTGTATACAATACGAAGACACTAGTTGAAGCATGTACGAACATTCAAATCACTTTCATTTTAATACACAGGATTCTAACAAGGTTGGATTATAGGATACGAAGACAATGGGGATGGAATTCGATTTCTAGCGTTTTAGAGCATCTCCATCGGGACTATGTATTACCAAGCACGTCGAAGTGGACATTGTTAGGAGATTGAAAGGAAAATGCCCTAATCAAATACTAAATTGCTTAACTTAATTAGTTTCAATTAAATCGCCCACAGTTCGACAAGATTTTATTTAAAATCGAATTCATGAACCCTTTCTAACAACTTTTTAAAAGTCAAATTCTTGAAATTTTAGTTTGCAAAATATACAATCAAACTTTCTAACAATTTTTTTCTAAACGTGATATTTTTTAACTAATGTCGTTTCCTACCGTCTCTATTATCATACCAAGTATTTCATTTCCAACTTTGGCATTAAGCTCATTTAACATAGTAATCCGCAACATATCATCAACATTGAAAAATCGAAACATAGTTGCACCATTCATACTATAAAATACCAACAGGTATAATATTCCCATATTGTAAAGCCAAGTTGAGTTACAAAATAATCAAACTTAAGCATGATCGGGAGATCTGAGAATTATTTTGTCATTTGAAATAACTTCAAAGAAGCTATCAGTGTTGTATAGCTGCAACTTTCTTGCTTACAACCCCATGCCCCTTTCTAATTATTTTTTAAGTACAGTTCCATGTGAATTCGACCCCCACTCGTCGTAACATTAGTCGAAGAAGATATTTAAATTGACGAGTAAAATGACACGCATTTATCTATATAAATAACTACTATGTTGTTTGATTCAGATGGAATTTCGAAGGACATGCTGATCCTAAGTAGTGGAGAAACAACTAAGTGAAATAAGATCACATGAATTAACTGAAAGTTGAAAAGTGTGTGATTTGTAATAAATCTGATACAGTGCGTGTGTGCAAATAATTGATAGTGTTTGAACTCATAACCCTAAGCTTGAATATCAAACGAAATGGAGTAAACTCTGTTTTTTATTGATCTGAATAACTGTTTTCCCTCCTTCATCGAGTTTGTTTATATAATACACTCCAAACAATTAAAAAAAATAGAAAATTAGAAATTTATTTGTCTGAATAATTGTTTTCCTTCCTAACCGACTTTCTAAAGATAACCGAATATATAAACCTACCAAAAATAGAAAAATTATCTAAAAATGAAATTAAGAAAATTAACTAAAACAAGACTGTAAAACTTAGAAATTCAAAATGAAATTGTAAACAACCTCGAATGGCCCATAAATGCCTTGGGTCATGAGCGAAGTTGGAAAGAAGGGCTTTGAGGCTCATTTCCCACTTGGTCAATGTGGTCAGAGCGTGTTGACTCAATCAAGGGCTATTCGGTCGACGTGGAAAACATGTTACTCATGGTTAGGACGCGGCTAAGATGCGACTTGATGCGGCAAAGTGGCTCCCAAGCGCGGGTATGTGGGCAGGTTGCGTCTAAGTGCAAGCAAGTGTGTGCGTGTGCTGAGTCTGGTTTGACCAGGTTGGAGCTGGTCGGATCAGGTGAGCTCGGGTGAGCTTAAGCAAGCTCGAGCTGGTCTGTGCGCGCAAGTGCGAGGAACTCTCGAATGGTCTTGGGCTGGTTCTTAGGGGCTCGGACAATGTTCCTTAGTGCTTCAAATGGCCTTGGTGTCTTCAAGGACCTGGGTTTTCGGCAGAGCTCGGGTCTTCGGCATGTTCGATGCCTTGGCTTGCCGAGGTCTTATCAAATACAAGGTGAGGTGATCGAAGTACATTGTTCAAGAGCGGAGTTCAAGTTATTATTCAAGCTCTCAGACCGGATAACTTAGTGAAGGTTAACGTTTCACAAAAATTGTCTATTAACATAGATCTGTCCTAGCCATCCGAGAGAAGGCCAATGGCCTGGAAGAGCACTGTTGAGGACACGTTTTAGCTCTTCATATGGAAATCAATAGTTCGGAAGAATACTCTAGAGGACAAAGCAGCGTTCGGGAGAACATAGACTGCTGTGATAAGCCATAGAGCAGGAGCTCAAACCGAGGGAAGCTTAGTGAGCATTACTAGTGGATTGCTGCTCGTTAGAGTTTGAATAACTCCCTCACGCGTACGTACACATTTTCCTGAAGTGGGTTACCAAATATCTATATCACTGCATTTACTTTCAGTATTGATTTTTATTCGAAACACACTCGAATCGTTATTAATGCGTTTATTCAAAAATTGTCATAACAACAGATGAGACATATTATATCAAAATTCAAACCAGTAACAGTTGGCATTATTAATCTACGATGTAAAGCATTGACTTGATCATCTGAGGTATGTATAAATTTAGTTGGTTATAGTCCAACTGGTTTTGGATTTAAAAAATAGAATAATATATGGTATTAGTAAAGCAACATATATTATCACAAGTACATATTTTTTCTTTTAGCTGAAGCAAAAATAATTAGCCATACATATTTCAATTCCTGACTTAATGTGTTTAATGGAGTCTTTAGTTAAATAAGCAAATCTAGGTAGTCAAATAATTAGGGAATATTAAGATGCATGCATGTATCTTGCTAATTAAATGTTCATAGTGTTAGGTCAAAAGTTACACCATGTTATTTATTTTAGGGTATACACGGACCACATAGGCACAGCAAATCCAGTTGAATATGAGTACGTCTGTGCTCTTGTGACCAGCTGATGATCACATGGTGCATGTCAAAACAAGTTTTCACAGATCGATCTTATAGTTTCAAACCTTAACTATTTCCACCATTCAGTATTCAGCAACGAGCATTAAATTTGTTACGATTTATGGAACGAATATCTATCTAAATTGTTCAAGTTCGAGTTGTTCCAGACATATATATAGAGAGCAAAAAATGGATCATATGAAAAGTAATAGTTTGATAGTAAAATAAAAGAAATTTTGTTAATTTGTTTTGATCCACAATTCCTTTTAGTCGCTAAAATTATTTGATTTTAATATTCAAAATGATGATATTTAACTAATAATATGCATTTGAATGTATCTTATTTATTTGATTCCTTAGTTATTACTCCCTCCGTCCCTATAAGTTTGTCCACCTTTTTGATTATTTGTGAAGAGTATTATAATCAAAGTGGACAAACATTACGGGACAGAGGGAGTAGTAACTTATTGATGATTTATGGATTTTTGGAGTTAATCTGTTCAATCGTCAAAAAATTCAAATAAAGTTCAACTGGTTTTTGAGCTTCAGTGATTGAACACGACTGGTTCTATGATTGAAAGTACTAATATTGAATCAGGTATTCAAACCGTGGTTGCCCAAGTTCGTGCTCGCTTTCTTTGACGATATATTGATATATAGTCGAAGCCTTGAGGAGCATACAGAGCACCTCAGACGTATCTTGGCCGAGCTACAAAGGCACCAGCTCGTAGCCAACTCGAAGAAAAGCGCTTTTGGAAGGCAAAGCATCGAGTACTTAGGACATGTGGTGTCCGAATATGAGTATCGGCAGAAAAGTTGAAGATACAAACCATGCAAGATTGGGTCGAGCCAAGGAACATCAAGGACCTTCGAGGATTCTTAGGATTGACGAGCGATTACCGCAAGTTCGTCAAGAACTATGGAAAGATAGCTTTGGGCCTAACGGAGCAACTTAAGAAGGACGCATTCGCTTGGAATGAGCAAGCAAGTCAAGTGTCTAGGCCCTGAAGAAGGCGATGACGGAGGTACCGATCTTGGCACTGCCCAACTTCAAAGAGCCATTCTTCATCGAAACCGATGCATCCGAATATGGCTTAGGGGTAGTTCTAATGTAGAACAAGCGCCCAGTGGCATATTTTAGCCAAGCCCTTTCGGCAAGAGCTAGATAGAAGTCAGTATACGAAAGGAGTTCATGCCAATCACATTGGCCATAACCAAATGGCGTCCTTACTTGATTGGCTGGCAAATCACTGTCCGCACAGATCAAAAGGCATTGAAGTTGTTATTGGAGCACCAAAGATGGCTCACTAAGCTGCTTGGCTATGATTTTAAGATTCAGTACAAACCAAGCAAGGAGAACGAAGCTGCGGATGCCTTATTAAGGAAGGTGACCAATTTAGATCGCATCGAGACAACTTGGACTGCAATCTCAGTACCGCAAATTTTGGATTGGGACACTCTAAATGCAGAAAATTGAAGTCCAGAACTGTAAGAATTTCGTGAAGCCGCGGAGAAAGGCAACGAGAGGTACACATCGTCCGATTCACGCCTCTTCTATAAGGGTCATTTTCTGCTCCCATTCTGCTCAAAGAATTCCATGCAAGTACATCAGGTGGCCAATCGGTAGTTTTTAAGACTTACATGAGACTGCGCGGCGAGTTCCATTGGGAAGACCTTAAGAAGAATGTTCAAGACTTTATTGCAGCCTGCAACGAATGTCATCGCAACAAAAGCTCATTCTTAGCACCCGCGGGCCTCTTGCAACCGCTTGCCTTGCCGAAAAAGTTTGGTCCGACATTTCAATGGACTTCATTGAGGGGCTGCCAAAGGTTGATGGCTATTCAGTAATATTGTTCGTTGTGGACCGCCTTGGTAAGTATGCACATTTTATTCCCATTAGCCATCCTTATACTACAAAGTATGTTGCGAACATTTTCATCTGGGAAATAGTTCGCTTACATGGGATCCCTGAATCCATCGTAAGCAACCGAGATGCCATTTTCACAAGCACTTTTTGGAAAAAGCTCTTCGACACTCTGGGCAAAAATCTCAAAAGAAGCTGAGCCTATCACCCTAAATCTCAAATCTGACCAAGACCAAATCTTAAGAGACCTAGCCAAACAACTCGTAAGGGCCTAGCAGACTATGAAGGCCGATGCCGATAAGCATCATAGGGATGTCGAGTTTAAAGTGGGTGACTTTGTTTACGTAAAGCTTCGTCAGGGAGACAACACAGTTTGGTAAGGTGTCGAGGCTACAAGCTCGCACCAAAATTCTTTGGTCCCTGTAAAGTCATGCGACGCATAGGTCAAGTGGCCTACCACCTAAAGCTTCACGACGAGGACCAAATATATCATGCCTTTCATGTATCGCAGCTCAAGCCTTGCAATGGCCAGCCCAAGCCTTCCGGCGTTCACCGACTCAGATGGTTCCCAGGATTCAAGCCCATGTACACACCAAAGGAACTGATCAGATGGAAGGGCCTGCTAGATGACGAGGCCACTTGGGAACCTTTAGAGTTCATCGATCAGAGGTTCCTTGATTTCGAGCTCAAGGCAAAGGCAACTTTTTGGCTCGATGACACATTAACCAAACCTACTCAACCCACCGCCAGTCATTGAAGCCAGCTCGAACCTTGAGGACAAGGTCGTTCTTAAAGGGGCAGGTGTTGATGAGAACTCGGTCGAGCCAAGTCTTTTGGTGTCTGAAGTGACGAAAGTCACCTTAAGTGACTTTCGTGAAGCCTGCCGCATTCTAAAAGTCACCTCAATGACTTTCAAGATTGTCTGCCGAGAAACCTAAGCAATTTCCTAAGTGTGTCGAGGAATTCCAAGCTAGACGCGAGGAACTGAAGGCCTGGTCTGAGGAACTGAAGGCCTTGACTGAGAAAGCTGAAGGCCCTACCGAGGTTGCGAAGGAATTCCAAGCTTAGTGCGAGGAATCCAAGGCTGGTCTGAGGAACCCAAGGCCCTGAGCGAGATAGACGAGGTTGCCGAGGAATTCCAAGCTAAGCGTGAGGAAACGATGGCCTGGTCCGAGGAACCGAAAGCCTTGATCGAGAGAGTCGAAGGCCTTGCCTAGCTTATCAAGGAATTTCAAGCCAAGCGCGAGGAATCGAAGGCCTGGTCTAAGGAATCGAAGCCCCTGACTGAGAGAGCTAAAGGCCTTGTCGAGGAATTTTGAGCCAAGTTTGAGAAACCGAAGGCCAGGGTCGAGCTAGCCAAAGGCCTTGCCAAGGTGATCGAGGAATCCCTAGCCATGTTTAAGAAATCGAAGGCCATGACCGAGAAAGTGTTTTGGATCGGTTTCCCAGTCCAAATAATTCAGCAGCGAAAGTAAGGATTGTTCGTTCGGATCTGAATTCTAAACAGGCAGATTGTATGTTTGGCAAAAAAGTGGTGGTTTTGTGGGTGGATTTGGGTGGATTTGGGCGACTATGGTATGGATGGAAAGGTATTTGAATGAGGAAGTGTTTATAAGTATTTGAATATCAAAAAAAGACAATCAAATACCCAAAAATCAGACTGTTTTATTAGAGTAACAAAACAGACCGTAAAATCGGTTTTACAATAGCAATAGAACTCTAGATCTTGTAACACAATCTAGAGAACTTTGGAAAACAAGTAAGGGACGACCAAAGGCAGGATATGCTTGAGAGTATTTCTGATTTGGTGAGTTGCAAATGAGGAAATGAGCCTGATTTTATAGCCTTCCTCCTCCCCTCATCATAAATGCCCATTTTGACCCCTTTTGAATTTGAATTGCTCCGGTGCATCCCCTCTTGTCACTAGCCGTTGGCTACGGCTTCCTGGGTGGTGGAGGCGGCTATTGGGCCAGGTTGTCACGGCCCAAAGTGGCAGAGCTGGAGGTCCAAGGCCCGACGGTGCAAGGAAGCTCCGGCTTCATTAAATGATCTCCCACTTCTTGTCCGAAGGGTGCTTCATTGATGAAAGCTGAGCTTTGATCTTGATTTGATGTCCTAAGGCCACTTAGTTGTATTGAATGTTGTCAAGGTGAGTTCCTTAAGTCTCCAAAGTCAGGTTGCGCGCTCGTTACTTGCGCGTTGGTCACTTGTGCGCTAGGTTGCGCGTCTCCTTGCGCAATGCAGTGATCCTTTGGGGGCTTGCGCATGGGTCCTTCGGGGCTTTGCTAGTTTTTTGAAGGGCCTCTTGCGGAGTTGTAATATTTCTGCCCCCTTCAAAATCAGCCTTGTCCTCAAGGCTCTTTGGTTCCTCAGTTGTGCCTCCAATTTTGCGTGAGAGAGCATCGACTGCTTTGTTCTCCAATCCGGGTTTGTAGTATATTTTAAAATCATACCCCAGAAGTTTGGTTAGCCATCTCTGGTGCTCTTCGGCCACTAGCCTCTGTTCCAAAAGAAATTCGAGGCTCCTTTGGTAAGTTCGGACGATAAACTTTCTCCCGAGTAAATAGGGTCTCCACTTTGTAACGGCCAGCACTACAGCCATCAGTTCGCGCCCGTAGATGGACTTTTGTCAAGTCCTATCCGACAGGACTTGGCTAAGGTAGGCGACGGGCCTCTTGTTTTGCATGAGAATCGCGCCTAGACCAGACCTGAAGCATCCGTTTTTATAATGAAGGGTTCATTAAAATTGGGTAAAGGAAGAACGAGTACCTCGGTCATGGCTCTCTTGAGAGCTAAGAATGCATTGCTGGCCTCCTCGTTCCACTTAAAGCTATCCTTCTTCAGCTGCTCGGTCAGTGACTTGGCAATCTTACCGTAGTTCTTGACAAACTTTTGGTAGTAACTGGTAAGACCCAAGAATCCCTTAACTCGCGCACGGTCTTTAGCTCGGGCCAATCTTGCATTGCTGCAATCTTGAGTTTGTCCGACGAGACTCCTTCCTTGAGTATGATTGGATGTTCATATTTCCGAATCGGAGGCAACCCCTTTGGTTCACGGAATACTTTGCCATACTCCAACATTTTGCGGATAGGCAGTGGAATGTCAAGTTCCTCCTCGTCCTTTGTCTCAGGATCTACAAGGTAGAAGACTACCAAAGTCTTAAGCCCGCGCACAATGGAGCTGAATGAGACCTCAGCTTTGTGCAGCTTAGTTTCTCCCTCCAAAAGGACTGGCCTCCCCTTGTCATTGAACTCCATGCGCAATGACTTCCAATTGGTTTTGTTGTCACCAAGGGTTTGGAGCCATTGCATTCCAAGTATCGCATCGGGTCCTTTGATCCAGAGTGGCAAGAAGTCGCGTGGAATCCACCTTGTTACGAAACGGGTATGCCCTCGTCATTAACGAGTTGCCGTGAGATGAAGTTGTGAGTAGCCCCGCTATCAACGAGTACCACAACCTCTTTGTCCCCGATGTGGCCTTTGAGTTTCATTGCGCGTGTTGGGTAAGGCCCACCACGCTGCTCAATGAGACTCCAGCTTCTTCTAACGGTTCAGTCTCGCTTTCACTATCCTCACACGAGATAGTATCTTCTTCAGATTCTATCTCTTCATGGTATTCTACCAAGTTGACTTGAAGCGTTTTGGGAGCGCATCGGTGTCCCGATTGCTATATTTCATTGTAGCGAAAACAACTGCCTTTTTTGCGCTTCAAATCTACCTCCGCTTGCATCATATAACGAAAAGGTGGCTTACTTGGTGAGCGAAGAGTTGCTGACTCTTTTTCTTTGGGAGGATCAACGGGTCGCGGCCCAAGAACGCTTGCCGAGGGGCGTGCAATCCTTTCGGCTAACTCGCAATTCTTGCCAATTTGCGCGAGAGTCATGGCGCGATTAAGCGTGTTGGGTTGATGGACTCTCACCGAAGTACGAATGCATGACTTGAGCTCTCTCATGAAGTTTCCCAACATGGCTTCATCCGAAATGCCATGAAGTTCACTAGCCAACGCTTCGAAGCGATCACGATATTAAGTTACCGTGCCTTCTTGCGTTAGAGCAAAGAATTGCTCATGCACTTGTTCCATACCTTGGTCTGAAAAACGCTTAAGTATAGTAATGAAAAATTCATACCAAGTTCGGAACGGGTGATGATCGTTGCGCCAACGATACCATGAGAGTACTTGGCCTTCAAGGCAAACTGCCGCAGCGTCAAGCTTCTCGTTATCATTGTAGTGATTGATTTCGAAGTACCTTTCGGCTCGAAACAACCATGCGCTAACATATACTCCCTCGAATAAAGGCATTTCTAGTTTTCGAGCCGGAGTTCTAAACTCGCGCCTTTAAGTGGATCCTTCATAAAAATCCGTTTGAGGACCGAGTTCCAATCCATTAGGTTTGAGGACTAGAGTCATGAATCCTGTTGTTGAAGTTTTCTTTACGCGGACGGCCATGGTACGCGCCATTGCGCAAAGCAACTTCTCTTGCATCTAGATTGACATTACGCGAATGGTTATTATTTGAACCATTGCGTATAGTCACTAGATTTGGGTTTGGGGTTTCCTCAAATAGATGTCCATTGTTTGGAACGTCATGTGAAGAATTTCCAAACGAAAATTGTCCAAATGGGGACACGTTTCTTTTAGAGTCATTTTCGTTAACAAGAGATGAATTGGTTTCATTTCTTGCATCTCTACTTGAATTGAGGGGTTCCATTTGTTGTGAGAATTCAAACTGATTTTGATTCTCAGCAACGGAGTCATTTCCCTTGGGAATTGAAGGAGAAGGGTTACGATCTATTACCTCTTTACCTTTGTTTTTGGATTCGGATGAACGGCCTTCGAATAAATCCAAGATCCTTTGAACGTTGCCGGTCAAGTTTGCTCGATCTTTACTCATCGAGTCCATCCTTTGACCGGCTCGATCAGCTCTTGACAAGGTCTGATCGAATTTTGAAGATAAGTCTTTGACGTTTTGCTCGAATCTTGATGATAGTGTTTCGAGGGTTTCTTGAGTTTCACTAAATGAAACTTCAAAACCGTCAAAACGTTCCTCTAGTGCGTTCACGTGATTCTCCGCTTTGTTTGTGTTGCGTTTCATCATGACGTGTAAGATCTATGCTCTGAGACCAAATGTTATGGATCGATTTCCCAATCAAAGAATTCAGCAGCGGAAGTAAGGATTGTTCGTTTAGATCTGAATTCTGAACGGGCAGATTGTATGTTTGGCGGAAAACTGGTGGTTTTGTGGGTGTTTGTGGGTGGATTTGGGCGAGTGAGGTATGGATGGAAAGTTATTTGAATGAGGAAGAGTTTTATAAGTATTTGAATATCAAAAAAGACAATCAAATATCCAAAAATCACACTGTTTTATTAGAGTAGCAAAACAGACCGCAAAATTGGTATTACAATAGCAATAGAACTCTAGATCTTGTAACACAATCTAGAGAACTTTGGAAAACAAGTAAGGGAAGACCAAAGGCAGGATATGCTTGAGAGTATTTCTGATTTGGTGAGTTGCAAATGAGGAAATGAGCCTGATTTTATAGCCTTCCTCCTCCCCTCGTCATAAACACCCATTTTGACCCATTTTGAATTGCTCTGGTGCATCCTCTCTTGTCACTAGCCGTTGGCTACGCCGTCCTGGGTGGTGGAGGCGGCTGTTGGGCCAGGTTGTCACGGCCTAAAGTGGCAGAGCTGGAGGTCCAAGGCCCGACGGTGCAAGGAAGCTCCGGCTTCATTAAATGATCTCCCACTTATTGTCCGAAGGGTGCTTCATTGATGGAAGCTGAGCTTTGATCTTGAGTTGCTGTCCTAAGGCCACTTAGTTGTATTGAATGTTGTCAAGGTGAGTTCCTTAAGTCTCCAAAGTCAGGTTGCGCGCTCTTACTTGCGCGTTGGTCACTTGTGCTCTAGGTTGCGTGTCTCCTTGCGCAATGAGTGATCCTTTGAGGGCTTGCGCGTGGGTCCTTCGAAGCTTTGCTGGTTGTTTTGAATGGCCTCTTGTGGAATTGTTGCAGAAAGTCGAGGGCTTGCCGAGCTGACCGAGGAATCTCGAGCCAAGTGTGAGAAACCCAAGGCCCTTGCCGAGGAAGAGAAGGCCTTGCCGAGCCAGCCGAAGGGCTTGCCGAGGGAGACCTAGTCAAAGCCGCATACAAAGCGCATCCGAGGGATTGCACGCGCAAAGGCCAGCCTGTCCGCACCTAAAAGGCCTAGACGCATGCCTAGCCATGTTTGAAGGGCCTAGACGCATCCGAGAGAGTCCAGGGTCATTTTGTTGTATATAAGGACACCAAGCTCGTATCTCTCATCATCCAATCTCTGACATATCGGCTTTTAGCTTGGGGCATTGACAGCGCGTCGTTGTGCACTACAAATATAAATTTAGAATTCTACTCAAAACTAGTATAGCAGTAAGTAGGGTCGAATCCAAGGGAACGTAATTTAGTCCTAGAGTTATATCACTAACTAATCCTAATCCTAATCCTAATCCTAATCCTAATCCTAATCCTAATCCTAATCCTAATCCTAATCCTAATCCTAATCCTAATCCTAATCCTAATCCTAATCCTAATCCTAATCCTAATCCTAATCCTAATCCTAAACTTAATCCTAATCCTAATCCTAATCCTAATCCTAATCCTAATCCTAATCCTAATCCTAATCCTAATCCTAATCCTATCAGGGAGTTTTTGGAGGTTTGTTTGTAATTACAACTAAAGGGTTTACTAATTAATGAGAAAACACAGTTTAGGGAATCTCATTGCATCTAGTAATAACAGACCATACACATTTCAATCTAATGAATTATAGTTGTTCTAATTAGATAGTCCCGCTAGGGTTTATACCTAATTCTACTTCTATCTTCTATTACCCGCTAGAGTCTCAAGAAGATGTAACAATTACCTAATCAAACTACCACAATAGTTCCACCGCTAGGCTTTGCTACTATGACAATCCAATTAAGTATCATGCAATTGTTATCTAATTTCACCGCTAGGCTGAGTCAAGCAAATAACAATACATGCAAATTATTGTGGTAGTTTGATTAGGTAATTGTTAAAACTTGTTACTCATTGATCTCATATAATGTTGCAACTCAATTCCCTAAAATGTAGGGAAGTTAGCTACTCATAGAAAACATTGTAATAAAACAAAAGACTGAAATTGAGTTCGAAGAGTTATCAATTATATAGACTAAGGTTGAAGCTTGATGTCAAATTCCTCTAATAAAGCTCTAAAATTCGCTGTCAAGAAGCCCTCTTTCCAATTATGGTTGAAATCCTAATCAAAAGCTGCTGAATTTCTGAACTGGGCCGGGGCTGGCCGAACTAACCGCGGACCCATAAGTATTTAAATCCGCGGACCCTAAAGCTTTCTTTAATTGTAGTAACTTCCGCGGGAATATTTGCTTCACCGTCTGCAGCTGACGTCATCCATTCTACTTTTGCTTCTTTCCTTCATTTGCGTGATCCGAATTCGTCTAGAAATGCTTCATAAGCTTGTAAAATCTCTTTTGCACTCCAAATATGCCTGAAACGCAAAACATTACGAAAATGTAATATTTCACAAATAAAGCATATAAGAACGATGGAAATAAGAGAATGATGGATCGTATAAATACGCTCCATCAGGCATCGACACCTTTTTTGCTACAAGAGGGGTGTCGAGGGCATATCTCAACTTGTAACGTATTTTAGCATATAAATCCCACTTTTTCTCGCATTTTATGCCTTTATGTGTGTGAAATCCCACATTTCCCGACTTTTCCCTCATTTCCCGACGTGGTTCTCCACTTCACGCACTTTGGTTTTCGGAGGTCAGACCAGTTAGCCACCTAAATATATACACATAAAGATCTGAACTGATTACGTTAATGATCATGGTATAACTTGTACGGAATTACCCAACACAATAAAACAAAATTTAACTTCTTATGTTATTTATTAAAACTATAAGACGCTTCTTCAAAGGAACAAAACAAAAGCCGAGAGACACACACTAAAGATACGTTTAGAATAAATAAAGAAATTAATTTTGTTGCAAAACACGACCTACCTTAATAAAAACACAGAACACGGTTTCTGCGTTTTAAATTACAACTAAACACATTGCTTTTAAAATAAAGAGAGAATCAAAATAATTTTAAAGGATTGATAAATATATTAAAATAAAAATGGGACGTTTTCGTCACTCTTTCGTCAACCTTGAAAACATTATTTATTGTAATGTTTTTATTTATTTATAAACAAACCAAACGACCCCTTAAACATATGAACCAGCAGCATCAAGTAGTTCTGCCATTTTTCTCTTTCTCTGAGTTCTGCCTCCCTGCAATCATCGCCGATGGTACATTTTTTTGTTACTTCTTCATTTCCGAACGAAGGGCTGTCCGTTTATTCCTCGATATTGTACTGATCGTCCTGGTTTGCGTGATTTTGAGTGCTTTGGATTTTGCTAGCTTGTTTATTTTTTGTATATAGATTTTAAAGGGAAGCTGTTTTCCGGCATATGTATTTAAATTGTTTGCAGGTGTTTCAGCCTTTCAGGTGGATTTTTTTGTGTTTGGTAGAGAAGACGTGGAGGCATTGTTCTGATGATTCCCCAAAACGGTTGAAACCGTGTGTTTTGGACTTCATATATCAGATATAAAATGGACACATCAATGACTATAAAAGACTTTGTCCTTCAAGCATGAGTGATATTTTAACTGTTTATTTGATTTAATGGAAATTGAACTTAGTTGCTCCATATGGCTTTTTGTTTAATATACTCTGTTGTGTGCACAGGTCCAACTAGGTAAAGTTGAAAAGGTTTCAAACAAGGATGATACTAAGAGTCTCATTGTCTTGTCTTCTCCGCTGGCTCTAGATGGAGATTACTCAACAAGTTCGAATGGAGGAGCTCCAAATCTTATGCAGCGTGTTTTTAGTCTCTTTCAAAACGTCCGTCCGGGTTCTGATCTGACTAGCTTTCAGGCAAGTATTACTTCTTGGCTTTCACAAATATGCACCTTATTCGAACAGGAGCTAAAAACATTTTATTTCATCTATTTTAGCTCCCTCCACAGTTCAACATTCCTAAATCTCAACTTCAGTGCTACGGCGAAAGCATTTACTGTGTTGGCAATGACCTTTTGCGCCAGTGTAGTTATGGATTAACACCACTCGACAGGATAGCGTCAGTTGTGGCGTGGAGCATATCTACTGCACGTCCGTTGATGTTTGGTTTCGCTCCTTATAATCCCATCCTCGGAGAGACCCACCATTGTACTAGAGGGTCTTTAAATGTGCTAGTTGAACAGGTTTCCCACCACCCACCTGTATCTGCTCTGCATGCTACAGACGAGAAATCAAACGTCGAAGTGATAATATGCGAACACCAAAATCCAAAGTTCTATGGTAATAAATACCTCTTAACACGCTTTGGCAAACATAAACTGCTCATCCTGTAACTTGTTTTTCCTTTGTTTTCTTGATGATGATATGATATTCCTCTGATCAGGTACTTGTATAGAGGCGGAGCCTAAAGGGAAGCGCATACTGAACCTCTTGAACCACGGCGAAAGCTATGTACTGAACAGTCCTAAACTAACAATCAAGTTTCTGCCAGTTCCCAATGTGGAATGGGTTGGGACAGTGAAAGTCAAATGTGCAGAATCCGGCCTTGAAGCAGAAATCAGTTTCAAAGGCAGCTCATTTTTCACACGTAAAGAAAATCAAAAGATGATCAAAGGGAAGATCTTTGAGTCGTCATCTTTGAAGATTATCTGCGAGATCAACGGCCACTGGGACAGGTGTTTATACAAAGTTCTATACCTCTCTTCTTAATTACTTCCCTCAGTTCACTGCCAAATTTCCTCGAAAATTTTCTAGAATGACTAAGTTTCCTCTCTGCGTGCAGAACTGTCTCAATGAAAAATGTTACCGACGGGAAACAAACGATTATATACGACGCAAGTGAATCCATATCAGGTCTGAAAACTCCCATTGTTCAGCACCCAAAGGTATTATATTTCATTTCCACATAGATTTGGAACCAGCAGCATTCTTCACAAAAGGCCATTCAACAATCAACATCTTAAACACTTTTCAGGATGTTTCGGAAAGTGAATCAGCACGGGTCTGGGGGGAGGTGAGCGAGGGGATTAAGAATAAGGAATGGGAGAAGGCAAAAGAAGCTAAGAGGAACATAGAAGAAAAAGAAAGGGAACTTGCAAGAGAAAGGAAAAGAAAAGAAGATACTTGGAGTCCCAAACATTTCAAAGTAAATTACAGCAAGGAAAATGGATGGGAATGCTCACCCCAACAGAAATGGGTTCCTTCAGCTCCCATAGTCTATCCCACTAACTGTAACTAGCAACCTTCACAACAACTCCATTCTGATTATGCTTCTGATCAGATGTGAGATGTTGATTTGTTAATTTCATCTCTTGATAGTCATTACATCACCTGTAGAAGATATCATTGATTAAAATGTCTCAAGTTTTTTTAGTTATAAAAAAGTAATTTTGCAGTCGTTCATTTCAGAGCTCAAGAAGAACAAAAAGGTTACATGTCCATATAGTATAACCTAGCAGAAGCTACTGTAATGAATTGATAATATAAACTCAAATATATAATAAGAAGCCTCTCCGGAACTTGAAGGCTCCGTTTGGTTGCATGGAAAAAAATTAAAGGAAATTTAAAATATAAATATTTAGGTGTATTTCATTATATCGAGGAAAATGAAAAAGGGTTAATTACAGATGACCACCTATATAATAGACCATATTTCACCCCACCACCCTTATATTGTAATATTGCATTCAACCACCTGTATAACGTTTACTGTTACCAAATAACCACCTGTCACTGTTCCGTCAAAGATTCCGTTAAATATATTAACTTTTTTAATATAATAATAATATTTTCATCACAATACACCACCTATATAATAAATGAATTTTCACTTCACCACCTCTATAATTGCTTCCGTTACCATTTAACCACCTCTCCGTTAGCATAGGTGGTTATTTGATAACGGCGATGATTATAAGGTGGTTGAATGCAAATTTAATTAATAAAGGTGGTGGAGTGAAATATGGCCTATTATACAGGTGGTCATCTGTAATTAACCCAATGAAAAAATAACAAAAGAAATAATGTAAATTTTTCATCTCAATTTTCCATAGAAAAATTACTTTTCTTCATTTTTTTAAATTTTCTTTCCACTATTTTTTCTCACATCCAAACGAAGGGAAAACATTTGATGAAGTTATACTCTCCGACCAAAACACTTCAAAAAGAAAGTACAACAACAAAAGCATTAGAGATTTGAGCACTAACTTTGTGACAAGTTACCTCCGCTCTGTGCGGGCTAGGCCCCCAACCATTAAGGCTTCGGCCTTTTAAAAAAAGCATTGCAGATTTCACCCACGAAGTTAGAAATTGATCAAAAAATGAGACTGACCTCATTTTTTGGTGAAAGAGGAACCATGTCCTTTGCACGGATAAACCCCCTTTGGTGCTTTGAACCAAGGGCTTGCTTGAGCAGAGTTCAACTTGGACACCTACCCAATGTGACATACCTTCTGCCACTTGACTAACCCCATTTTATTAACACTTAAAATTTAAAAGTTTCCAACACTAGAGTGGCGTCCTAGTGGTTAGAACATCTTGTTACATGATCTAGATCCTATGTTCAGTGCTTAGAGACCACACCACGCATTGGAGAATTGTGATTGGAGGTTGTTCTCTTTGATTGTGATATTGTATTGGAGTTACAAGTGCTTACATGGAGATGCTTGAAAGGTGAATGTTTAAGAAAGAACTAATGAAGGAGATGCCTACATGAAGATACTTGATTGAAAAAGAGAGCTAATGAAGATGTCAATTATGTATAGATTAGAGATAAGGATAGATTATAAATACTAAATTTAAATGATAACCGTTGTTGGAGTAGGTGATCATTAGACGATTCCGAAATATGTAACAATAAGATACTTGTAAACACATACTTGTAATAAAAAAATTAAAATTTTCCATCACATCATGTCAAAAGCTTGTTCAGTATTTGCTGCTTCTCTATGCTGCAAGGTTATTTCTCTATAATTTTCATTGGCTGTGAAGGGACCACATGAAACAAGGATATTACTATACTGTGTTGAATTTTGACTAGCTCATATAAGGATGTGGTCCCACATAACTCAAAATCTCAAGTTTGTGAGCCATGATTCCACATCTATGTATAAGCTAGTCATTTCTTCTTCTCCTAGGAGATGAGGGACATTTCTTCTAATTGGCATATCTCAACACTCCTCAATTTGAAGAAAAAGCACACTGCTCCGCTCGAACTTTACTTCGCTATTTTCTCCTTGTAGCGGTTTAATCATCATATGTGTGAGCTCTCGCGACTCCCACAATCGCTATTTTACAATTGACTATTTTTATTCTCGCTCAATCCCTTCTCCATCTTTTTAGGGTTTGGAAATACGAAAAAGTGTAAAGCTGTTAAGCTGTAAACTGGGTGTATTGGGATGTTACTTTACTATTTCGTTATAGCTTCACCTATATCATCTGTCGCATATGTACTATATTCCAAAGTTTGGGATTGTGTAAGTTGCTTATAATTCAACTGTGATGAGTTTTAATAAAATTTTGGATTTGTTGATTATGAATATTAAATTAAGAATTTAGCGTTCGTGGTTGTGCTTAATTTTTTTGAATTAAGTTGGAATCCAATCGAATTCCTAAAGAATAGGCCGAGTTAATGTAAGCCGAGAACTCAACAACCAACTTCTTGAAGAAAGTTATCGTACAAACTGAATATTGGAAGCGTGAGGGACTCTTGATGTTCTTGCACCTTTGCTATACAAAGCAGGAATATGACCTAGTGGTTTGCTCGAATAAGGGAATGGCTAGCATGTAGTGAATTTTTATAGCTAAATAAAATGGATGCATCAATCACTCATTTGCTTAATGACTATGCGAAGACAATGAAGAAATTGGCCCTCAACCGAATTTGTCGTAGAGAAAAGGACGTTCAATACAAGAGGACACTCGTATCTACATGGGAAAACATTAGAATGCATCCCATAAAAGGCAACAATCAACACAAGGTGGTTATTGGAATAGAATCGAAAATTATTTTGAGGAGCATAAATTATTTGTATGTGAAAGAATTTCAACAACTTTGACTAATCGGTGGTTCGCAATACAAAAATGTGTAAACAAGCCTCAAGGATTCTATAATCAAATAGAGGGAAGAAATCAAAGTGGAAAATGTGAAGCATACAAGGTACACAATTTTAATCTTTTGTGTCAATGTTTGCTTACTTAACACAATGTTGCTTGTTATTGTATGTGTTTGTTTCGTCATAACATATTGATGCTTTGCAATTATTAAATTATTTTACTTTGTCAACACAGTAATGTTTTGTAGTATGTAACACAAAACATATATATTTTTAATACTTAATTCTAATTTGTTTGGGAGGTGAGTCAATGTATGGAGATGTATCAAAGCATCCAAGGTAGTGCATTTCCATTCTTGTATTGTTGGATAGAATTGCGAAAAAGGTTAAGGCACACCCACAAATGAAAGGTTGCGTACTCCTAAAAGTCCTACAAACATCAATTGTGAGCAAGAGGATGGAAAAATGTCGGAATGTCCATTGGGTGAAAAGCTGCCAATAAAGAAAAAGAGTGGATGTAGAATCTCATAATGAAGCATCAAATGCTTTTTTAGCGATATGGGACAGCATATGTGTACTTCCGCAAATAAAAGACGAGAGAATATGAGACCACGGTAAAGATCGTAGAGGAACATCTTTAACTAAAAAGAAAACAAGTAAGAAGCAGTGAAACAAGAGAGAAAAGAGAACAACAGATCTATGAAGCGTCCATCATAGCCACTAATACAATTAATACGGATCCACAAGTGGCCAGTTTCCACAGTTCTCTTAAGGCCGAAATTTTAGAAAGTAGAATGTAATTCCTAGAAGATCATCCTAGTAGGCATAGTATTTTTATGTTGTGCTTTTTGAAATCATTGTGGTATTTGTGGAATTAACAATGAAAATGTAAATGTGTGTAAAGAATCCACCAGTAATCGGATCAGGGTATAAATTTGATCATGTTTATAAATAATGCTAAATCAGAAGCCATTTACTCATATCTCATTGTTTTGTTATAAATATATGTTTTGAAATGTTAAATTAAATATGAATAAATATCAACATTATTATTTTATAATATACATAATCACTATACAAAATCCCGTTGGGAAGTGCTCATCTCACCCCAAGACAAAACTCGCTAAACCAAAAGACTCATTTACCTTTCCCCTTTAACTTAATTACATACAATTAATCTTATATATTTAATTATTTATTAAAATTCTTTAAATTATATGAAATTAAAATAAAATAAGATAAAATTAAAAATATTATACAAAATTTCCATTGTAGTAAAATAAATTTTATTTTTGTTTAAAAAATAGTTTCATATAAAATAATTTATTTTGCAAAACTCATATTTGAAACATTAATTTGGATTCATAAAAAACATACAACAATACTAAAAATAAATACATAAAAGTAGATATATCTAATCAATATTTCCTCCAAATTGTGCTCTTAGAGGCGCCGTGCATGTGATTTCAAGTCATAAATCAGTACGTATCTTATATGAAGATGTCCATCCTTTAGCTTCGTACGATGAATGATCACACCACCATATTGGTACAGGTGGCACCGGGTTAATAAGGGTGTAAAAAAAGTTGCTCGAAGTGATTGCCAGCGTGTCTGATTGCTATTTACATGCGCTCGTTGTCTTTAACCGGAGGGGATCTTAATGGCAAATGGGTAAAACAACTCCAATTGTTTACCAAATCCTATGAAGTAGATTGTTGTACTTTGATGCGATGACAATTCTCAGAGTCATAGACTCCATCCAATGCCTCTCAGGTGTTGGTTTCTCAGAATAATCTAGCAAAAATAGTAGATTGTATGATGTACTGTTATCTGGAAATGACATCATATTGAGCCTTATTTTGATGAATCTCATCAATAAGAACCGATCGTACTTGCATCCAACCTTCTTCACCGAATCCGATTAGTGCAGCTATCGCCCTAAATCCACAATGACCATCTGGTGCAACGTCAACAATGTTTGAAATACAATGATGCATAACCACAGGTAATTAATTAATGTTGATATCATATGTGCTCGAAACTCTAGAGTGGTCATTGGTTGATGTAAACTATGAACCCCGATCCCCTATTATGTGGGCCTCTTTTTGGGGATTTTACATTTTTTTGATTGACCCCAGATCCTAAAGTGAATATATACACAAAAGAAGGCATGTGACATCTGTTTCGTTCGTCTTTGTCACTAGGTTGACATTTACGGTCTATATTGTACGAAGGAACTCAAACTGTGCTTTGAGATGGATTTGCCATATCAAGAAATCGATTGATCATATGGTCTCGCATTTCTAGATTCATCTTATCTAATATCTCAACAACGTGAGATGTCCTATTTCGCCATGATTCCTCATTAGGTTGCTCAAATATGTGCGTTAATAACCTCCTCCAGTGAGCATGGATACTCATTATAGGAATTGAAATAGAAAAGTACGGTAATGTGCAAGATCGTGCTTGTACGGCAGTCCATATATTTTTCTAATTGCACAACTACATTTCTCACTGATTGGTATGACGTACCATCAACAATTTCAACTCGGCAGAAATCATTTTCTTTGCCTCTATCGAAATCTGACACCTCACTTCATTAAAAATATAGTCATGCAAATAGATATGTCAAATGGGGCGGGTACGGGCGGGTACGGGCGGGTATGACCCGGTTATAAAGGGTAACGGGCATAAACGGGTAACGGGTATTATTTACCCGTTTATATAAACGGGTATAAACTGGTGGGTATATAGGATAACGGGTATAAACGGGTAACGGGTATTAATTTACCCGTTTACCCATTAAAGATCCGTTTATCCATTAATAACTCATTTACCCTTTAACTACATATTTTTATTTTACCAATTATTCTATTATTTGTAAAATACGAAAAATGAGTATCTAATTTTTTAGTAGATTGACGGTAGTTTATGAGTAGAACTTAATGAATTTTTCTAATGAAATATAACGGGCAGGTAATGGGCGACCCTATAATAAACGGGTATAAACGGGTAACGGGTAACGGGTATGATTACCCTTTATCTCTAAACGGGCGGGTATAGACGGGTATTTTAACGGGCGGATAAAGGGCGGGTAACGGATAATGGGTAATTTTGACATATCTACATGCAAATGTGTATGGCGCGGAATGTGGAGAGATCTCTCAAATGATTTTTGAATATCTCCGAATTGGTTTATCAACATCTTGTGTATTTTATCTAATGACGTATCTAAGGACGACATAGTATCTCCCATATACATTTTGAATCTCGCATGTGCCCCTTCCGCTCTGAAATATATTATTCTTTATCAATCAAATATACTATAATATTTAAAATAAAAAATATTCAAAATAATAATTTAGTTGTAACTTTGACTTGAATTGCTTCTGAGGTGCATAGATGCATCAATCCATGGAGACACAAATTGTTCTCGATGAGGGTGCAACCATATATCCCATATGTATTTTAGGGCATGTTGAAATCGTTGATGCTCCGCACACATTACTTTCCACTTTTGGTTATAAGACCATTCCGTCAATGAGTTTATGGGGAATGTCATGATGTAAAAAATTGGTTCCACTCCAAACCAAGCATGAGTCTACATTTATTCATTACACTAATTTATGTGCCAAATGCAAAGGATGTGATGCGACAAAGGAAAACATGTTCCAGTGGCATTTATAAGCGTCAAATCTCAATCCGAACAAATACAGATGGCAATGTTGCCCCTTTTGAATCATTAGTTTCTTTAAAATGCTTAATGCCCATGTCAAATTTTCTACCCTCTCATGACTAAGATATGCGAACATAAGGGAGTAAGTTCGCATCGTGGATGTTATACCCACAACCTCCAGTAGTGGCAAGCGGTACTCATTGGTCTTATATGTGGCATCAATAATCAAAATAGATGGAAAATTGACGGCAAGGGCTAGACTTTTTGGATGGACCCGAAAGATGTCAGTAATTTCATTTGTATATGAATTTGTACAATAATCATGTTGGTATTCTTTTTTGATTAGTTGCTCTAACACATATTGAACTTGAGTTAGATCACCCCGTTTTGCAGATTTGTTTCTACCAATTAGATTGTAAAGGCTTTTTATACCTGTACTGTTTGACAAATCTTTTTCTTTCGAATACTAAGAATCTCACGAGGTACAGTACTATTGACCATCTCCAGCACAAGTTGTTTCTCCATTGGTTTTAACATGAACGGGTACTCGTGGTCATCCATGAACTCTGCTGCCTTATGATTGTGAATACCACATATTACCCTCAAACCCCACATGACACCTTGTGGAGGTATAGGTCGACCTCTTAGCTCAAATGGACATTCACATTTTTTGGTTCCGATTTTTTTTATTTGGGATGTCTCTTCAACTAGAAAGGGAGGTTTGTAATTCCCTCCTCTTTCACACGCAAGAATACACTCCGGCATCTTACCATCCTTTTTTGTAGAATTTTGAATCACCACTACAATGCCATTTTCTAAACCAACTATCTTCATCCAATTTAGCATGTCTTCTTTACTTTCAAATATCTATATAAATGAAGAACAATTATGATGGAATTTGCTACTTTTATAATTTTTCCTTCAAAATTAAATAGCAAAAAAGCATACAATAATGATACTATCGTGGTCTGTGGTAAATTCGGACGCATAATTCTGCTTCTTGTTGGATATACTTTCCTCACTACGAACATCATTTTCGTTTGACTAGCTCTTTGAAAATGAAGCAAAATGAGGATTATCCATGATAGAGAGACATGATAGTGTAAAGAAGTGTGAGTGAGTAACTTGCTACTCATAAATGTATCCATTATATACACTAATTAATATACCTTTTAAAAAAATTATCATCCTAAAAGTTAGTGGACAAAAAATAGATTTGACAGTACAAAACAAAATAGATTTGACAATACAACAAAACACAAGTATGACAATACAACACAAAACAGATTTGACAATACAAAACCAAGTATATTTGGCAATACAACAAAAATAAATTTGAAAATACAACACAAAACAGATTTGACGATACAACAAAGTAGATTTGACATACAATACAAAACATAAAATAGATTTGACAATACAACACAAAATAGATTTGACAATACAACACAAGATAGATTTGACAATACATTACGAAACACAAAATATACAATCATTATAAAATAGATTCATACATAATTTTTAATAAAAGTAGATATTAATTTATATATTATATGTATGTTTATAGCTTAATTTTTATTTAATCAATAATATATGTATTTACAAAATATGTGTTGTATTTGACTTATAGATTGATTTGAATTGACCATAATATCTCATAAAATAATCAATTTATAAATAATTTTATATTAGTATTTTTTTATTTTTTTTAAAAAAACTAATATTATATGAAAGATATATATAAATTGGGGTAGTAGGCATGTTGGAGGTATAATGATAAAATTTTGCGGGACCCACGGAGGGGTGTACGGAAAGTGAGGGGTGTGTTTGATCTGAGGAGAATCACCCAATCCTGTTAGAGCATCCTCAATGGGGATCTGTATATTGGGCTGATATGTATAAAATGCCCAAGTGGCACTTATTTTAGAGAAACAGATAGACAATGACCTCTCCAACACACTCCAATCATCATCTAAAATTTAAAGATTTGGGGTTTGGATCTCCAAATCTAATACTCTTCTATCATTCTCTATTTATAAATCAGTTCGTTTTTAATCATCTCATGCCTTCATCTTCCGATAATTTTTATTGCTCACATGTTATCCATTCCTCAAATCTATGATATGAATAATAAGCTTTGATTCTGAGCTTCTGGTATGAACTGATGGTTTTATGGTTTTGATAGATCCAAAATCATGTTTTAAGAGTCTGAGCTATTTTTTGATTTACCAACTCACGTTTATGGAATGTTTTGATTGATTCAAAGTTGCGGCTCTTTCTGGATTCATTGCATTGCTGATGAAAATGAAAATGAAATTGAAAGCACTTTTACATATTGCCTTTTTGATGGCATGGCATTATTGATGGTTGGTTTGCAAGCATTTTTACAAAGCTTTGTTGATGGCAGATGACGCGTTGAAGATCAAGATCATTGTCAGAAGAATGTTGTTGAATTTGAACGTACAAACAACACTTCTAAATTTTACTATGACGAGTTGAAAATAAAATTCTAGCTGACAAACTTGCAAGATTAAAAGAAATGAAATGTAAAAAGAGGACACTTCTGAAGTTGAGCAAAACCAACTTTTCATAATCTAAATCATACATAAGCAATTTAATACTATATTTTACATACTTAATATACATATTTACATTGGGGATAGGGGTGCAAACGAGCCGATACAATCGTGAGCTACTCGTGAACAAGCTCGGTCAAAGCTCGGTCAAAGCTCGTTCATTTATAAACGAGTCAAGCTTGAACAAAATTTGATACTCGTTTATTAAACGAGCTGAACATGAACACATTGGTACTCGGCTCGAATAAGCTCGTGAACAACTCGATTGAAGCTCGATTAATACTCGATTAATACTCGATTAATACTCGATTAATACTCGACTAATACTCGACTAATACTCGACCAAAATTCAAATTCAAAATATATAATGTAAAATTTTGATTTAAAACTAAATTAAAAAAATACTACATGATTAACGTAATAAATTTAGAGACCCGCGGATTTATTCCGCGGACCCTAAAGAATTAAATTTAATTCATAAGGGTCCGCGGAATAAAATCCTTAAAGGTCCGCGGGTAGCTATCCCACATCGCTCTTTGTTCAAAACGAATCATGTGAGACTCTATATAAATTCAACCCATACGATTTGAGAACACAGGCTATCGAGCTCGAGTACGAGCTTCAATCGAGTTCTAACCGAGCTCGATTTGAAAGCAATCCCATTGGGATTAATTGGAGCTCTAATCGAGCTTGAGTTGAGTTCGTTCAAATTTTATCGAGTTCGAGCTTAACGAGCTTTTATCGAGCTTTAGTTGAGCTTAAATTGAGTTTAGTCGAGATTTGGTCGAGCTTTAATCGAGCTTGAGTCGAGCTCGAGTATTTAATTTTTTTGACGAGTCGAGCTCGAGCTTACTTTGGAAATGCTCGAACGAGCTCGAGCCGAGCTCGAGCACAGTTAGTTTTGTACGAGTCGAGCTCGAGCAGCCTGATACTCGGCTCGGCTCGGCTCGTTTGCACCCCTAGTTGGGGATGAACACAACTTATTTATCAATATTCAAATTATACATATATTATATAATATAATATTTTAAGCAATCCATATTGCTAGAGAATTGGGATGCTCTTAGACGTGATCAGCTTACGGTAGAGATAACTTCTTGAAGCTAAAAGGAGCATACGTGGCTGCATTGACAGCAAACAATTACACAAAGCAGCAACAAACCCTTCATCTTAACCAACCATGATTTTCACCCACAATACTCACTCAAATGGCTTCCCTCTCAATTGGGGTTTCGCCAATTTTCCCACCCAGGTCATCAAAATCAAGATACAGATCGACTCAGAAACCAATCTTGTCTCAAACCCTACTCAATGACTCAAAGTCCACAACCTCGCTTTCAGGTCTCAACCCCTTTAATACTCTTTTGAAAGCAGCACTTTATCTGATGAGAGGTCTTTCTTTCATTTTGCAGGTGGGAAGAAAGTGGATGAAGCAGATGTGATTGTGATTGGAAGTGGGATTGCTGGACTGTGCTGTGGTGGGTTGCTTGCTAGGTATGGTCAAGATGTGCTTGTGCTGGAAAGCCATGATGTTCCTGGTGGTGCTGCTCATTCTTTTGATATCAATGGCTACAAGTTTGATTCCGGGCCTTCTTTGTTTTCCGGCTTCCAATCTAGAGGACCTCAAGCCAATCCTCTTGCCCAGGTGACAACACTTTCACCCATTTTTTTGATGATTTAAATTTCCATTTTTTCCGAGGTTGGTGACAGTCAAATGAGTAACTTTTGAGCAGCGTTTCAGGTTTTGGATGCTCTTGGAGAGTCAGTTCCGTGCATCAAGTATGACTCTTGGATGGTTTACGTGCCGGAAGGTGAGTTCCTGTCGCGAATCGGTCCAACGGAGTTTTACAAGGTATGCATTTGGCGGATAATTAGAAATTATAAGATCATTAATCCTTCTTTTCTAAATTATTCTTGCTGTTATTTTTACCAGGATCTTGAGCAATATGCTGGTCCAGAGGCTGTGCGCGAATGGAAGACTCTTCTTGTTAGTATTTATACTGGATGTAAACATTGATCAAGTAGAGTTAGTTTCTGTAAAGAAATTGATATGTACTTATGTTTTATATAGGATGCGATCCTCCCATTGTCTGCGGCCGCAATGGCACTTCCTCCGCTATCAATCAGAGGTGATTTGGGAGTCCTTTCTACTGCTGCTCTCAGATACGCCCCCTCGCTTTTGAAGTCTTTTGCTCAAATGGGACCCAAAGGTGCTCTTGGAGCGACCAAGCTCTTAAGACCCTTTTCAGAAATTGTGGACTCTTTGGGACTGAAAGACCCTTTTATCCGGAACTGGATTGATCTTCTTGCATTTCTGCTTGCTGGGGTGAAATCTAATGGCATACTTTCAGCAGAGATGGTAACTATGTCCATTTTCGCTCTATGTCGTGCATTCTGGCTATTCAGGCATTCATACTGTAACCGAAAGGTTTCATTGATTTCAGATTTACATGTTTGCGGAATGGTACAAGCCAGGGTGCAGCCTAGAGTACCCTGTTAAAGGAACCGGTGAGATAGTAGACGCTCTTGTCAGGGGCCTACATAAGTTTAATGGCCGTCTTTCCTTACGAAGTCATGTCAAAAACATAGTTATTGAAAATGGCCGAGCCACTGGAGTCAATCTCAGAAGCGGCCAAGTGTGTGGTCTATAACGAAATCTCTCGAAGCCATTAAATCCATTGTAACTCTGAACCTGAAATAGTAAGCACGTTCATTGCAGTTCATCAAGGCTAAAAAAGCTGTCGTTAGCAACGCATCAATGTGGGACACATTAAATCTTCTACCTAAAGAGGCTGTGCCTGATAGTTACAAGAAAAGAACTGAAAGTACTCCACAGTGCGAGTCTTTCATGCATCTGCATTTGGGGTTCGATGCAGAGGTACATACTTGTTCAACTACCTTGTTAATTTTGCAAGATATTTATTTTTGCCACATTTTTATACATCTACATTTTTTTCTTAACTAGGGCATGCGCGAAGATCTTGGGATTCATCATATAGTAGTGAATGACTGGAACCGAGGTGTAGATGCAGATCAAAATGTTGTACTAATTTCCATACCAAGTGTCCTCACTCCGCATCTCTCTCCCCCTGGCAAGCATATCTTACATGCATACACACCAGGAACTGAACCATACAACCTATGGGCAGGCCTTGATCGCAGAAGCACAGAATACAAAAATCTTAAAGCCGAGAGATCAGAGGTATTTAGTTCCAAACTAAAAACTCTCAATCCTTGGAAGCATTGCACGTATGGCGATGCCACACGATTTGTTGTTCTCATTTTACATTATAAAATATTGAAGGTTCTGTGGAGGGCTGTGGAACGTGCACTCGGTCCAGGATTCAACCGTGAGCAGTGTGAAGTAAAACTGGTAGGCACGCCATTAACACATGAGAGATTTTTACGACGAAATAGAGGCACATATGGTCCAGCTATAGAAGCAGGCAAGAACTCATTTCCTGGACACCCAACTCCTATCCCTCAGCTCTTTTGTTGTGGAGATTCAACATTCCCTGGCATTGGTGTTCCAGCCGTGGCTGCTAGTGGCGCCATCGTTGCGAACTCCCTAGTCTCTGTCGGTCTGCATTCCGAACTGCTTGATGCTGTTGGCATTTGAGTGTTCTTGCTACAACTTATAATTTTCTTTTAAATTCCGTCAAGAATATTGTATCTATACAACACTTTGTAAGAAAATATTTAAGGTTAGGGATAGATTAGAAAGCTTTGCGCCACAAACATGATTAAAAATAATTTCGATAATATTATGAAGAAATATAAAGGGATGATAGGTAAGAGCGACATGGATATAGATGAGGAGATATGGAGAAGTAGGAGATGAAATAGAGAGGATTTTCATTCTTCTTATTCTTACATCCAACAAGTAGAACGAGATAGTGAGTTTATAAAAGAGTCATTGAAAGTTTCAAATGCCAAAGGTCATCCAATCCAATAAAACTACAGTTATAATACTCCATTTTGGATGAGTGACATGATTTTCAAATCTCCTTGTGTATTTCAGTGCGGATGAACTGCCTCGTCAAAACCTGTGTCTTGGAACAATTCGATAAGAAAAAAATCAAGATAAAGAAAAAGAGTACAACTACACGTCTCCCCCTCAAAATTTTCCAACTTTATGTTAGATTCTTCGTGATATGGTATTTCAAGACCTATAATATAAGGGCAAGAAAATAATTTCAAATTTAACTGATATGGTTATCACTAACACTAATTTTCAAACTAAATGAATGAATTGCCTCGTTAAAACCCTTTTCTTTGAAAATCCGATGAAATAAAAACAAAGGGAGTGGAAAAAAGTACAATCATAACACTCCCCATAACTTAACGTTCTCAGTCGTACTTGAGTGTTCATGTGATGCTTCGGCCATTATTAATCCTTCAGACATTTCTTTAACATGTCTTTATTTATGATTGCATATATGCATTCCTCATATCTAAAAGTTGCATTATATGTCTCAATAATGGAAGGTTCAGAGGCGTTGACGAGACGACAGTTATTCTATGACATGAGAACGTAGAGCTGCGCAGGCAAATCGAGTATCTTACCCATCGGTTAGAGACGGTGGAGACTAAGTGTGCATAATCAGATGATCTCTTTAGGAGACATGATTATTATTATGATGATACAGATATTTTTCCAAATTCGAAAAACCCATATATGATGAGTATGGTGATGATGTGGATTATAGTAAAATGGAGAGCGATATTGCTTCTTGTCTAGGAGAACCCATATATGATGATTATGGTGATGATGAAGTTGTTATTGCTCTGAGTTCAGGTATCCGGAGAACCCATATATGATGATTATGGTGATGATGAAGTTGTTATTGCTCTAAGTTCAGGTATCCATATTTACAATACTTACAATGATGATGGGGTTGATAAGAATTTTTATATTCATGATCCTATTTATGATGATTACGGTGATGTTAAGGGAGAGGTTGGCGATTATGTGACAGAACGTATTAGTACTATTCTACTATTACGACCTACTGTTTTCACCTGTGAAGACAATTGTTTACACAAAAAAGTATATCAGTCTGTTTGCACTATTAACAGGAAAGTTTGCTCCTTTTTCGTCGATGAGGGTGTCAATTTTACTTTTTTGGATATGCGTTGAGCTTTACGTTAAGTGAACTTCAGATTCCACTTCTCTTAGCACAGTATGTGGCGCATGCCAATCGGATGCGTCGTGGAATGAGATTTGAAGGTTGTGATTAGTATTCATCTATTTTGGATTTTGGATTCGAGGACGAATCTGTTCTGCCTTGGAGAGAATGATGCGACCCAATTAAGTGCGCATTGAGTCATTTAATTTAGTAAGATTTAGGGTTTCATGTTGTTTCTTATATAAACTAATTTTCATTGTTTTGTAGTGTAAATTAATTTAGTACGATTTAGAGTTGTTGACACCTATCATATTTGTTTGCCACGCGCACTACATCAGGAGGCTTTAGCACTCTGCGACACTCAGATTGATGTAGCAACCGATATACCAGATTCAGTGGTTGGGGTTCTTAACGAGTTCCCTGAAGTGTTCGAGGAACCTATTGGATTGCCACTGATCAGATGTTACAAACACTCTATTGTTCTCAAAGAGGTTGTTGAACCAGTCAGCGTGTGTCCTTACTGACATGCTCAAACTCAGAAGGATGAGATTGAGAAGATGGTTAAGGAGATGCCGGAGGCAAGCATCATCCGTCCAAGCAACAACCCATTTTCCAGTCCAGTATTTCTTGTGAAGAAGAAGGATGGCGGCTGGAGGTTTTGTGTGGATTACCGAGCTTTGAACAAGCAAACGGTGCCAGATAAGTTCCCAATTCCTATCATTGATGAATTATTAGATGAACTGCATGATTCTATTATGTTTTCCAAGATTGACTTGAAGTCAGGGTATCATCAAATCCGGATGACATGGGGGGATGAAAGTAATACAACTTTTGCACGCATGAAGGGCATTATGAATTCCTCATTATTCCTTTTGGATTAACCAACGCGCCAGCAACCTTTCAAGCCTTGATGAATCATGTATTCAAACCATGGCTTTGAAAGTTTGTACTTGTATTTTCCGATGACATTTTGGTGTACAATAAGTCTGAAGAGGAACTTAGGGAACATGTGCGCATTGTGTTGGCAGAACTCAGCAAGCATCGGCTCTCAGCCAACATGAAGAAGTGTTTGTTTGGGCAGAAGCAAGGTGAATACTTGGGACACGTGGTTTCACTCGATGGTGTGTCAGCAAATCAATTGAAAGCGAAAGCCATGCAGGAATGGCCAGTACTGAGAACACTCAAACGTTGCGGGGATTCCTTGGGTTAACGTGCTACAACCGCAAGTTTGTTCATAATTACATTAAGATAGCTCAGCCACTTATGGAGCAGCTAAAGAAGGATTCGTTTAAGTGGACAGAAAAGGCAACCAAGGCTTTTAAAGCACTAAAGAAGGAAATGACTGAGGTACCGGTACTTGAACTTCTAGATTTTACTAAGCCTATTGGAGTCAGGTGCTTTTGAGACGAGCTAAACAGAAGTCTGTTTATGAGCGTGAGCTTATGGCCATTCCTTGGCAGTCACGAAGTGGAGGCCATATTTGTTAGGCTGATACTTCATTATCCGAACTGACCAGAGGAGTTTGAAGTACCTTCTGGAACAGCGCTTAGTCTCGGAAGAGCATCAGAAATGGGTAACCAAGCTGTTGGGGTTCGACTTTGAGATCCATTACAAGCCTGTGTTGGGGAACAAGGCAGCAGATGCTTTGTCTCGAAAGGTTGAGGAATCAGCTCAATTTGATGAGGTGAAATTTGGCGGTATTTCACTGCAGAAGGTATTGAACTGGCCTACCTTGTAAAAGTAGAACGATTCCCCTAAATTTGACAAGTTCAGAGAAGCTATGCAGCACGGTGACTCAAGGTACACCTTGTCTGATTCTCATTTATTTATAAGGTCGATTCATTTTTCCTAAGATATCAGATCAGTTTCCTTTGTTATTTCCCGAATTCCATTCTAGTATGGTGGGAGGACATACAGGTGTCCTTAAGACTTTCAAAAGACTTGCATCTGGAAAAGGATGTTAGGAGGATGGTTGCTGCATGTGTCGAACACCAACGCGGCAAGTACATGGCATTAGCACCAGCGGGGTTATTGCATCATTAAAAGTGCCTTCGCAAGTTCGGGCAGACATATCGATGGATTTTATTGAGGGACTGCTGAAATCAAACGGCTATTCAGCGATCGTGGTAGTAGTGGATCGGCTGAGTAAGTATTCCCATTTTATTCCGTTGAAACATCCCTTTACTGTTAATATTGTTGCTGACATTTTTTTGAAAGAGATTGTGAGATTACATGGTATTCACGAATCTATAGTCAGCGATCGCGATGCGATCTTTGTCAACTCATTTTGGTAGCATCTCTTCAAGGCACTGGGAACAAGTTTGAAGAGAAGTAATGTGTATCACCCACAGACCGACGGGAAGACCGAGGTTGTTAACCGAAGTATCAAAACGTATCTGAGGTGCTTTGTAGCAACTAAGCAGAAGGAATGGGTGAAGTTTCTGCCTTGGGCAGAATATAAGTATAACATCTCGTTCCACTCTTCAGCGCAGACCACACCTTTCAGAGTTCTTTATAGGAGACATCCGTCGAAGGTCATCCCATATGAGAAGGGTACATTGCCTGTCCATTTGGTGGAGCAAAACTTAGTGGATCGTGATTAGATTCTGACCGATTTAAAAGAGCACTTAAAGAAGGCTCAAGTTCAGGTGAAGGAGCAGGTTGATAAGCACAGATGTGTTGTAGAGTACAAGATCGAAGGCTATGTCTATATGAAGATGCAGCCTGGCTGACAGATGTCTCTCATCAAGAAGGATAATCCGAAGCTGGCCTATAAGTATTATGTGCCTTATTGCCTGACGATGCCCAAGTGCATCCTATTTTTCATGTTTCAATTTTGAATCCAACAAGTAGTCTAGTAAGGGATCTATGTCAAGTAAGCCATTTGAAGTGGTATTATGGACTTCAGAACATATACAAATTAGAAGGACTGCGGAGAGTTCGCTATGGTCTTAATGGTAGAGAGGTTCTTATCAAGTGGATCAGACTGCCGGAACATGATGCAACGTGGGAAATAGTAGATGGGTTTGATGCATTATTTCCCGATTTCGACCTTGAGGGCGAGATCTTTCTTTGGGAGGGAGGACCTGATGCGTTCTCGCATCCTACCCAAGGACTAAGCGCAGCTCAGCAAGGTTCTAGCCCAGCTCAGCCAGCTCAGTGAGCTCTTAGCCCAGCAAAGCGAGGTCTTAGCCCAACTCAGCCAGCTCACAAGGGTCGGTCTTCAGCTCAGCCAGCTCACCAAAGATAAGTTCCAGCTCAAGAAGTTCAGATTAGTCGAAAAGCCCACAAAGGTCAAGTTCATTGAGCTAGTTCAGCTCAGCTCGGAGTCAAAGCACAATTCGATTTTATATCAATAAAGTACATATTTCTGCTGCTTTTCTACCATTTTTATATTCCCTTTGATTGCTGTTAGTGCCTGAAAGATGCTACAGACAGATTGCACAAACCCAGCAGACAGCAGGATTCCGGCCTTATTTCAAGGGTCTTTTAACCAAGTTTCAGGAGAATTTCGAGGCATTTGAGGAGGGATTCTTGAATTCTGGGTGCATAGACGAGTTTACGCACTGGTTTTTGGCCAACTTTGATTTTTGGGTTCCTAACAATTGGTATCAGAGCTTAGCCAATTCAGCGAGTTCTTAGGCCAGCTCACGAGGGTCAGTCTTCAGTTCAACCAGCTCACCGAAGACAAGTTTCAGCTCAAAAAGTTCAGATTAGTCAAAAGTACACATTGGTCAAGTTCATTGAGCTAGTTCAGCTCAGCTCGGAGTCAAGGGACCCACAGGTGGACCAAGGCAGCAAAAATGAACAACCAGACCTTATTGTATGAGGATCATCATGAAAGCCATAGTTGAAGACCATGGAGTATGCGGGAATCATCAAAACATGGAACGTGGGATAGTCCTACGAATTATAATAAAGACAACATAAAAATACAATTGTAAACGTGTCCACTATAAAGTCATCTGCACTGATTGAGCAGAGATCTCAATTTGAGAACGTTCTACTGCAATTAGAGAACGTTTTTACAATTTTGCGTGAATCGAATGGGAAAAATATTAGAGTAGGAAGGATTCAAATATATTTCCAACAGAATTCAAGTCAAAAAATAAAAAATTTCTTAAAAAACTATTTAAATTTAACATTCTTATGAATACAGAATTGACATTTAACATTTATAATTAATACAATTTTGGCCATAAAAATCAAAAAGTTGAACTAAAAAATGTGAAAAGTAATAGAAATATCTCGTTGAGATAGTTATGGGTGCATAAAATATGTAAATTGCTATAACTTGTTTATTGAATAATAATAAGAATTTATTCTCAATAAATTGTTAAACGACTCAACGGGTGCGGATATAAAAACATAATAACTACACACTAAAGATAATAATATAAAGGAAGAAAAAAAATTTAGTGTTGAATTCTAATCCATTCATGGCATCTATTCACAATTTATATGATAATGTTATAAAAGTAGTTATGAGATTGGACGACCTTTGAAATTTGAGAGTTTCAATGCCTCTTTTATTAATTCATTATTTCCTTTTACTTGACTATAAATTGGTATTGGATGTAAGAATATGAAGAATGAAATCCTCTCTACTCCCTCTCTTACTTCTCAATATCTCCACCCTTATGTCAATGTTTCTCTTACATATCATCTCTTTCCATTTCTTCATATTATATCGGGTTATCAGCGCGAATTGCTCAAGGTGAGAGGTTAAGATAAGTGGTTGATAAGGGGTGTGCTTTTGACAATATTTGATTCATGAATTGAAAAATCCATCATTGTAAAACTGAATTTTTTCAACATCTTATTTTCTTATTTTAAGAAAATGTTGTGTATACATTAATTAATCATTTCATAAGAAAGTAATTTTTGGTGATAATGATTGATTCTTCCGAAGTGTAATCATAAGAAAGTGATTTTTGGTTATAATGATTGATTCACTTGAAATTGAATCACATGTAATATATTTCAAAATCTTGTTCTCTCGAAGTGGAATAAATAAATAAAACATATAATACTGATAGAGCTATGAATATAAGTAATTGGATGTATGAGCTGATTCTCCTATCGTGGAATTTGTATCGATAAAGAAATACTATGATTCATCTGAAGTTTGATTTACCAGACATCATGTACAATTTATTTATGATTAAATTCCCCTAAAAAGGGATCATTATGTGTAATTTATTTACATGTTTATTGTCATGAAGCACAATCAATTATGGAACATCCGAAGTGATTGCTTGCATCTAATACTTTAATAATCCCTGAAGTCGAATCATGCATCACATGCAACAACAAAAGTTGAATCATCCACATGTATCACATGCAACCTGAAGTTTATGCATTTAATGATTTTTTTGAATTAGAATTATTATGCCAGAAGGTAAGTAAATATAAAATATGTTGATAACTTAATTTATTTTTATTTAATCCTCATGAAGAGGATACTTGATACAACAAGTGTTATCATCCCTAAAAGTGGATGTAAGCATTTATATGTATTGTTTTTCGAAAGTAAACACAATATATTATTTTTGTGCACGGTCCTGTAAGTGGAATAGTATAAATATAATTCCCAAAAAAATACATGTACGTTATTATTTTTATATGTATCTCGTAAAGTAGGTTTATGTTGCACTATTTTTTTCAAAGTAGGCACATAATCATCTTTGTGGCGGTCACCCTGATGAATTAATGATCTGAAAGATCACAAAAAATTCACATGAACATCCACTTAAGACCCGCAATTCTTCACAAATGGTGACTCGATATGAGCAGCCTCTAAACTTTGCAAATTTACATGAATCCTTAATAATAAAAGTAAATGCCTATTTTCTTATGTTCTCTGAAGAAATCACAAATGTGAACCCATTATCTAGCTAGACCAATCAAATAATTTAGCTAAAATATGTGGAGAAATTACAATAAAGTTTTTATTAGAATTTATTATTTGTATGATGGGTATTAGCAATTCACGTACCTTCGCAAATTAATCCGAATCATGAATATTGGGAATTTTTTTGTAACTTTACTCATACAATCAAGTTAACTTCCTGATGCAGCGCGGGTGGACAAAGAAAATGATATGTGTCAACAACTCGTTGATTCCGCAAAATGCCAAGAAGTTGACGGGATTGATAAATCAATAACTCGTTGATTACGCAAAATACCAAGAAATTGATAAGTAAGATTCGTTGATTTCAATAAAAAATCGAAAACTTGACATAAAAGGGAAAACCCTAATTTTATATATTCAATATCAAAAGGCTGTCTGACAAACAATGAAAATATGTTTCTATAGAAAACAACATGAAACCCTGGAATAAAATAAATCCTACCTAAATTAAGTGGCCCAAAGCCCACTTAGTTTCCAGTTGGTCCTGCGGGATGACTTCTTGTGGTAGAAGTCGATCCATAGGGTTCGTAGGCGCTGACGAGACGTCCCTTATTTTGCGATGTGAGAATGATCTCTTTGGGAGACATGATTATTATGATAATGATAGTGATATTGTTTCCAAATTCGGAGAACCCATATATGATGAGTATAGTGATGATGTTGATTGTAGTGAAGTTGAGAGCGATATTGCTTCTTGTCTCGGAGAACCCATTTATGATGATTAGGGTGATGAGGAAGTTGATATTGCTCTCAGTTCAGGTATTCCTATTTACGATACTTACAATGATGATGAGGTTGATAAGATTTTTGGTATTCATGATCCTATTTATGATGATTATGGTGATGTTAAGGGAGAGGTTGACGATTATATGACAGAACGTATTAGTACTGTTCTACTATTACGACCTACTGTTTTGACATGTGAAGACAATTGTTTACACAACAAAGTATTTCAGTCTGTTTGCACTAAGGAAAGTTTGCTCCTTTTTCGTCGATGAGGGTGTCAATTTTACTTTTTGGGATATGCATTGAGATTTACGTTGAGTGAACTTCAGATTCCGCTTCTCTTAGCACAATATGTGGCGCATGCCAATCAGATGCGTCGTGGAATGAAATTTGAAGTTGGTGATTAGTATTCATCTATTCTGGATTTTGGATTCAAGACGAATCTTTTCTGCCCAGGAGAGAATGATGCGGCCCAATTAAGTTGGCTTTGGTCCCTATAATCTAGTTACTAATTATGGTTTCTTGTTGTTTCCTACATAAACTCAGTCTTTTGGAAGACGGCTTTTTAAAATTGAATAAACAAAATTAGGGTTTTCCCTTTAATGTCAAGTTTTCGATATTTCTGTTGAAATCAACGAATCTTGCTTATCAATTTCTCAGTATTCTGCGAAATCAACGAGTAATTGATTTATCTACGTCGTCAACTTCTCGGCATTCTGTGAAATCAACGAGCTATTGACATCTATCGTACTTATTTGCCCACCCGCGCTACATCATCTCAACCAAAAAATATTCTGAAATTGACTTATGACCCTTCAGAATAGCTTGGAATGATGTCTCAGATTTCCTTAGCGCTGGTTCGCCATTATGCCTGACTCTACGGCCATCGCTCTTGAATTCCATCATCAAAGTATTCCAATTAACCTTCATCTCACCCAAGGTATACAGCCACTGCATCCCCGAAATCCGATCTGAACCCCAAAGTTCCAATGGCAAAAAATTTGCTTTAACTTCACAATCAGGCAATCTGATCACAACATCAAGACAAAGCACACGACTTTTCTGCTTGATGTCGGTGCCAAACATGATGATGAATGCTCTTTTGTCGCTCATCTTGAACCATGCCTCTTGCACAAGGGTTGGAGAAATAAAACTGTGAGTAGCACCACTATCTATTAAAATGGTTACCTCACATGAGCCGATCATTCCCCTGATCTTCATAGCTCGAGTTGGTGTGAGGCCTGTTACGCTGTTAAGCGATGCTCAGATTGATTAGGGCGCGGTGGTTGTTGCTGCTGCTCTGCATGCCTAATAGGAGGATGATCCCTTGGTTGGAAGGATCGTTGAAAACCTCATGCTCGGTTGCTGAAGTATTTTCATGACGGGAAACAGCTCCCTTGCTGGAATGATCCTTCTCCTCGACTAACTGAGCTAAATCCATAACCTCCAGCAGTGTGCCAGGCTGATGGATTTTCACCGATACACGAAAGTCAGGTTTGAGTCCACGCAGAAAGTTTGCCATTAACAAATCTGCCAGTATGCCCTTACAAGTCCCTGCAAGTTCTTCAAACCTTTCCTGATACTTGACAGCACGTCATTGAGTGATGCAAATTTATCCCTTCTCCTCACTAGTATAGCTACAGTAAGTATGGGGTCGAATCTACAGGGAACGGTGATAAGTAATCTTCGGGTTTAATAGCAATTAGAAAGAAAGAAAGAGAGAAAGAAAGAGAGAAAGAAAGAGAGAAAGAAAGAAAGACGCGTGACTCAGGTTGCGCGTGACTACACTAGCGCGCTGCTACTAAGTTGTTCCACAACATATGAGACGCTAGACTTATCCTTATGAACATATGCTTATCATCAGTTCCTACAGATCTATGACAAATAATTCAAGTGAATTAAGGTCCGGTCAGGGCTTAATAATCCACAAACGTATTCCGGTCAGAGTTTACGCGACATCAATATTCAACCTAGTCTAATCAACCACAAATTCGATCAAGGTTGTGATTATCTATCCTAGCGTTACTCCTAATCATTTACCGTCAAGTCCATCTAATTAGTTTAATAATAGATAGTAAATTCTATAACTAAGTCTGCGGTTCAAGGCTTCACTTAATTATCTAATCTAACTGTCATGAAACAACCTTGGAATATTAATACTAAACAAGTCAAGCATTCAGAACAAAACCTCAAAATATAATGTTCACAAGTCAAAGTCTATACTGATAAAGCAAGTTAGCTAGACATACTTTTATTAAACATCTCAAAGTTTGTATAGAAAGCAACAATAGTGAGCAATAAAATAAAGAAAGCTTAGCGAAGGGTGTCAGTCTTGCGCATCGCTCCTCTGCTGCGCGTCGCTTCGTCAGCTCGCCCTCGCACTCGCGCATCATGAGTGTGTATCTATTCTAGCATGGGTTGGCCGGACGGCCAGTTGGCCGCAGGCCGGAGGGCCGTAAGCAGGTGTGTGGTGTCTTCTCTTGCACATCTTCAAGCTACTATTTATATGCATCGTCTGGGGTTTCTAAGTTCAAATTAGGAAAGAGATAATCTTTGATTTCTATGTTTATCCCTAAAATCTCGCACAAAATATATTCTGCGTGTTACTGACGTCATCATCTACGTCGTGCGACTTGGGTCACGCGTGGCCAACTTGCGCACGACTGACATCCGCAAATCCGACTTGCGCGCGACCTGGGTGACGCACGACCTGGTTTGATCACGACCTGGTTGGCGCACGACCTGGCTTTTGCAACTTGGGTTGCGCGGCCGCGTTTTGCCCGGACCATCATAATTCTTTCTTCTTTGTTTCTCGCTATGAAATAAGCTTTTAAACATCTATCTTTAACGCATATTCATCCTTAGCTCATAAATTCTCCTAAATACAAAACTACACCAAAAGCGTAATCTTATACGAGAAAATATACAAACAAGCATAGTGTAAAGGACATAAAATATCATACGGAAGTGCCTTATCAATGCTCCATCACTGACTTGGTTTGTTGATGGGCTAAGAACTTCTCCTGAAACTCGGACTTGTCGGCTCCCCCAAACCTCCTAATAATGGCATCCTTAAAATCAATCCAAGTATGAATTGGCTGCATATCAATAAACCACAAGTACCATGTAAAAGCTTTATCCTCCAAACACATCGTGGCTGCACTTAACGCCTCCTGTTCAACCAGCCCATTAACATGGAAGTATCTCTCGACTTTGAATATCCACTCATTCACGTCTTTCCCAGAGAAAATGGGCATCGCGAGTTTCCTAATCCTCGGATCCCATCGAGTCTGAAACCCATACTCCATTTCCTCTTTAGGCTGAACAAACTCAGGTACTCCCCTCGGTCTTCCCTCCTGTTGGTAATACTGTTGCCTGTCATTCCCAAATCAGGCAGGCCTCTCTTCACACCCCTTCGAGCATTGTCTTGCGCAAAACCCTCAAAGAATTCACTTGCGGGTGCAATAGGACTGAATGAAAATGATGGAGATGATACCTGCTCAAATGAATCCTCTTCATTCCTGACATCATCTCCTGCACCATTAAATCTGATTGTCCCCTAGGCAGTTCGCTGCCCATCTCCACAGGTTCCTTACTGCAACTTCCAGTGCGTGGCTGGTTCCCTTGTGAAGTTTCAGTAACATCAGTATGTTCTGGGCAGATGAGAAAGGCTTTGGTGCAGACCTTTCCATCAGATTCTTCAACATATCCCTCATAACACCAAGTTTTTTCTGCAGCGCCTCAGTCCTTGCACTAAAAGTCTGAAATTGCATAGTATTGTCCGTCTTAAAGGACTCCAATTCAGCCCTAAGGCTGCTGTAATCATCTTCACTTTCAAAAGATTTCTCAGATGGTGGCTTCGAAGCAGTCCTTCTTGTCACCATCATACCAGAATTGTAACGTGCCCTGATGACCAATTGTTAATTGTATTAATTGTAAGTGTTACATGTCAATTATGGATTCATAAGAATGTTAGATTTAAATAGCTTTTTTTAGATAATTTTTTTATTTTTTGACTTGAATTTTGTTGGAAATAAATTTAAATCGTTATATTAGAATTTATCCAATGGACATGTGCCTATCACGTGCAAATTTCTCTCTCCTGTCACATTCTCTCTCTTCGATCGATCTCAACGGCTAACTTGCCGAGATCATCCTTCCTACTCAAAATATTTTTCCCATTTGGTGCACGCAAAATTGTAAAAACGTTCTCTAATTGCAGTAGAACGTTCTGAAATTGAGATCTCCACCTCAATCAGTGCAGTGACTTTGCAGTGGACACATTTAGAATTGTCTTTTTATGTTGTCTATTATATAAGGGTAATTACGGTAAACCACCATTATAATACCCCGTTTTGCAGTAAACCACCATTTTAACAACTAATTGCGAAATGAGTATATTATAATAGCTCCGTTATCAAAAAACCACCATTTTCACAACTCCGTTAGAAACTGTAAAACACGCGCCATACGGCGCATGGGTATATAACTTTAATTCGGACAATTTCAAAAAACCACCATTATAATATCTTGTTCTGCAAAAAAATCACCATTTTAACAAATAATTACAAAATAACTCTATTATAATATCGCAATTATCAAGAACCCACCATCTGAATATATAGGTAACGCTAGGGAATGAGGTTGAGGCTACGATTGTGGCTATCTTTGATTAGTAAGACAGTATTCGTTTATCGATTTATAATCCATACTAGACATGAAACCTAATAGAAACATACTTGCAGTTGCGGGTGTGGTGAGAAGCTGTTATATTTTAGCTCAGAGTCGATTTTTAAGATCAATATAGAAAAACAATTAGAGTTTAAAAGTAGTGATATAATAAATCATATTTCATAAGATAAGATGAGAAAATTATTTATATTTGAACTGTGCACTGGATAATCATTAAACATAGATAATAAACTCTCAAACAAGAGTTTCCTTTTGTATTTTCTAACATTATTTTCTTCATTGACTTCCATCGAGGTTAAATTAAAGCACCATGTAGCTAGTAGATACTTATTAACGAGTAAAATTATCATATGAGCCTCTGATCTAGCATCAACAGTGCAGTTGGTAGGATTTTGATAATAAGTTATTAAAATGATGGTTTTTCGTAAAACTGTGATTATAATAGTGGTTTTCGGTAATTAATTTAAATATAAAATAATACTTTATTTTCACGTGTACACGCACTTAACGGAAGTTTTAACGGAATAGTGTCAATGGTGATTTTTTGATAACGGAGCTATTATAATATACTCATTTCGCAATAAGTTGTTAAAATGGTGGTTTACTGCAAAACGGGGTATTATAATGGTGGTTTACTGCAACTACCCCACAATATAATTCGTAGGACTATGCCACGTTCTACGTTTGTGTTGACATTAGAATTGTAACGTGCTCTGATGACCAATTGTTAATTATATTAATTGTAAGTGTTAAATGTCAATTATGGTTTCATAAGAATGTTCGATTTAAATAGCTTTTTTTAGATAATTTTTTATTATTTTTTGACTTGAATTTTGTTGGAAATAAATTTGAATCGTTAGATTAGATTTTAGGAGTAATTGCTGTAAATCACCATTATAATATCCCGTTTTGCATTAAACCACCATTTTAACAACTAATTGCGAAATGAGTATATTATAATAGCTCCGTTATCAAAAAACCACCATTGACACTATTCCGTTAAATCTTCCGTTAAATCTTCCATTAAATCTTCCGTTAAGTGCGTGTACACGTGGAAATAAAATATTATTTTATATTTAAATTAATTTCCGAAAACCACTATTATAATCACAGTTTTACGAAAAACCACCATTTTAATAATTTATTATCAGAAAACTACCAACTGCACTGTTCATGCTAGATCAGAGGCTCATATGATAATTTTACTCGTTAATAAGTATTTACTAGCTAAATGGTGCTTAAATTTAATCTCGATGGAAGTCAATGAAGAAAATAATGTTAGAAAATGCAAAAGGAAACTCTTGTTTGAGAGTTTATTATCAATGTTTAATGATTATCGACTGCACGGTTTGAATATAAATAATTTTCTCATTTTAACTTATGAAATACGATTTATTATATCACTACTTTTAAACTCTAATTGTTTTTCTATATTGATCTTAAAGATCGATTCTGAGCTAAAATATAACAGCTTCTCACCTCACCTGCAACTGCAAATATGTATCCATTAGGTTTCGTGTCTAGTATGGATTATAAATCAATAAACAAATACTGTCTTACTAGTCAAAGATAGCCACAATCTTAGCCTTATCCTCATTCCTTAGCATTACCTATATATTCAGATGGTGGTTCTTGATAATTGGGAATTATAATAGAATCATTTTGTAATTATTTGTTAAAATGGTGGTTTTTTGCAAAATAATGGTGGTTTTTTGAAATTGTCCGAATTAAAGTTATATACCCACGCGTCGTATGGCGCGTGTTTTACAATTTCTAACAGAATTGTGAAAATGGTGGTTTTATGATAACGGAGCTATTATAATATACTCATTTCGCAATTAGTTGTTAAAATGGTGATTTACTGCAAAACGGGGTATTATAATGGTAGTTTACTGCAATTACCATCCAATGGACATGTGCCTGTCACGTGCAAATCTCTCTCCCATGTCACATTTTCTCTCTTCCATCGATCTTAATGGCTAACTTTCCGAGATCATCCTTCCTATTCTAAATAAGTTTCCCATTCGGTACACGCAAAATTGTAAAAACATTCTCAAACTGCAGTAGAACGTTCTCAAATTGAGATCTCCACCTCAACCAGTGCAGATGACTTAACAGTGGACACATTTAGAATTGTCTTTTTATGTTATGTTGTCTGTATTATAATTCGTAGGACTATGCCATGTTCTACGTTTGTGTTGACATTGTCAGAACTGAAACTACTGATGCTCCCCATTGAAAATCGAATGATTCACACGTGCACTTAAATGCACAATATCAAATATTTCAGGAGTGCTTATGTATGATTGAAGATAAGAGTTCCATATGTTTTCCTGAGGAGGGACAATGTAAATACTCATCGTACAATTAATGGGATTTAACTTCAAATGAATGAATTTAAAAGGATTTGTTTTGGAATTTAAGCATAGTGCCAATTCAGTTATAGTTATCTTTAGATAATCTAAGAATATCACTAGGAGGTGATCCAAAAGGTAATTTCAAACTAACACTATTTCAAGTTCCAAAGATTTTCTCACGCTTGTTGATGATTATGGTAGAAATACTTGGACTTACTTATTTATATCAAGTTTGTAATACTTGGTTTTGTAGTTTACATTTTTCACATTATTTATACTCAGTTTGGAAAATTTACTAAGATTTTGCGTATAGATAATACGACTGAATTCTTAAATTATTGTTTACAAGTTTTCCACAAAATAAAGGGGCATCCATTAAATGTCATGTATTTGTACTCTTCAATAAAATGGTGTTATGGATAGGAATGATGCATTTATATAAATAATTATGGGAAGGGATCAGATATAAAGTGAAAGTTTTCATATAACATATAAAATCATCATAACCTTCGATTGATTTCAAACGGACGGTTTAAAATACACAATCCGATTGTTACCAAAACAGGACAAAAGGGCAAATTTGTAAAGTGACGCAAAATAATTATATTGAAAATATGTTTAAAAATAAAATCTCCTTAAAATCCTCCAATGACGTGCGTTTCAAATCAAAATTTGATTCTATCATATTTTGAATTTCCCGTCTACATGGTTTTTAACGTAAGCAACAATTACGGATTAGAATCAACATTCTAGTTCAAATCCGTAATACGAAGTCTCCGTAGTATTTTTGGTCGGTTATACTGTTTTAATTGCAATTACGATTCTTAATGGACATGGTCCAAAATATTGTAGTGTATGGTTCTAGAACCATATAGTTCAAATATTTGGACCATATCAGAATTGACGATCCTATTTGAATCTTATCGTCGATATGGTTCAAGTATTTTGTATTGGATGGTTCTAGAACCATAGTTAGCAAATTGATGGACCATACTAGATAATGACAATGATAATATGATTTTTGTAATGTGGTTCATGAACCAGTTAGTGATAATTTATGAATCATACAAGCATTTTGCATATTATATCAAACCATTCAATGATCGTCAAGGCCAGTCTTCTATTCTAATCGATTTTCAACTCGTCGTCGCTCCAAGTCAGTATTCGCACAATGTATAAGTTCCTTAGCTTATCTACCACTCTTTTCTAAACCTGCAAAAAAGCATTCAACATGGTATTATATGTTCGAGCCAAATACAAAATAGTCTGTGAGTATGGTTCAATAAATTGATAAACATGTTCAACAAATTGTTAAGCATGGCTATGAACCATGTATATATTTTTTTGAACCTTACAGTATATTCGTGTTTAACACTGTATCAACCGGATCGCTGCTAATGTTTTATAATTGAAAGTCGATTCGCAATGTTAGACATCAAATGTCGCACAGAACGAAACCTTAACTAAATCGCAACAGTTTAAATGAAACCCTAGTATAACAGACATACGAAACCCTAAGATAACTTACAAGTCAAGCGGAGACATGTGTGTGACGGATGATAACAATCGACGCGGATGATTACAACAGATGCGAGTGGCAAACACGGCTGAATTCGTTTCTTCGTTTGATTTTCGGAGGTTGTTTCACAATTTCAAAATACTCTAATTTTTGGAGTGAATTATGGCTTAATTACAACGGAAAATAAAGTGGCTCTTTCTTATGCAAAGTCTTGCTAGATAAGTGCAATTTAAGATTTTATCATACTTCTCTAGTTGAAATAAACGAGACGAGGTCGAAGTTTATGAATAGCATTGGCTCACCGACTTGGTTGCGGAAGTCATTCTGAAGAGATCGAGTTTCACTTTGGGGAGTGATATCTAGACAGCGGCGATACTTACGTTGTATGAACCCTGTGGCTGTCGTCTAGCTCTCAATTACTGTTCCGAGCATGAGGTAATCATAGTTTCTCGAGCTTGTACTGGAGTGAATTATGGCTTACTTTGTGACCTGGACTGTAGGTGGAAGGCTTTTTCGATGTGGGAGAGAAGCCAACAAATATTATGATAGCTGTGTGGAGCACTGGTAGAAATCTTTGTGTTGATGTTTCTATTGTATCTCTTTTTGTGGGAGGTATAGGATTAAAGTTAGAGGAGGCAGTTAGGAAACCAGAAGAGAAGAAGATTGCTAGATATGAGGTTAAATGTTCACTAACGAACTTATTTTTACATTTCATTTGGAGTTTTAGGAGGTTTTGGAGTGAGGGCGTTATGGTTAATTGATACTTTCATTTATAGTATACATTGAGGAATAATGCTCTTTTGAGACCCTCAATTTTGGGTGAGACCCTGAGATCTCAATCATGGCCGTTGATTGGGTTTGCTTTTAGGATCCAGATTGTGCCACGTGGAGGTGAGAGAACAAAAGCAACATTTTCTCTCACCTCCGATTTTTGAATTTCTCTAACCTCCACGTGGCACAATCTGGACCCTAAAAGCAAACCCAATCAACGGTCATGATTGGAGTCTCAGGGTCTCACCCAATAGTAAGGGTCTCAAAAGAGTATTCATACATTGAGATTTACAAATAAAATACTATTTTGACAAAAATTTATAAACCATATGAATTGTGGGATGGCCTCGCCGCAAGATCCCACAACCCCGTCGAAACTAGCCACGCACCAGAACATCAAACCACTATATTACAACCAATGAAAACTAGCCACGTGGCAGAGCCTACCTGATAAACCCTCTCTTTCCCTTTGCCACCAGCATCCTCTTATCTTCATTCTCGCACTCCTTCCGTTTTCGCTCCCTGCCGAACGCCGTGTCCGATGGCTTCCTCCGCTGCCCAATTCCACGGCCTCGGCGCCGCCGTGCCTCTCGCTTCATCAACCAACTCCAAATCAGCGTTTTTCGGCACAAGGTCAGCGTCGTTCGCACCTAGGGTTTCCTTCGTGAAGCTTAGACAGAGCAGCAAGTCGTCGAGGAGAGTCGGACCAGTGAAGGTAGTTAGTGAAAAAGTCGTCGGGATAGATCTAGGGACGACTAACTCCGCTGTCGCGGCTATGGAAGGAGGCAAGCCTACGATTGTCACCAACGCCGAAGGGCAGAGGACGACGCCGTCTGTTGTAGCGTACACCAAAACCGGTGATAGATTAGTTGGTCAGATTGCGAAGAGGCAGGCTGTGGTCAATCCTGAGAACACGTTTTTTTCAGTGAAGAGGTTTATTGGAAGGAAGATGTCTGAGGTGGATGAGGAGTCTAAGCAGGTGTCTTATAGAGTTGTTAGAGATGATAATGGAAATGTGAAACTCGATTGCCCAGCCATTGGTAAACAATTTGCAGCTGAGGAGATTTCTGCTCAGGTATTGTATAATTGGGTATGGACTTTTGGTTTATGATAATGTGAATTGATCGTTCATTTGTGGTGTTTGTGATGCAGGTGCTGCGGAAGCTGGTTGATGATGCTTCCAAGTTTTTGAATGATAAGGTTACTAAGGCTGTTGTTACAGTGCCGGCTTACTTTAATGACTCTCAAAGGACCGCGACGAAAGATGCTGGGAGAATCGCTGGACTGGAAGTGCTTAGAATTATTAATGAACCTACTGCTGCTTCGTTGGCATATGGGTTTGAGAAGAAGAATAATGAGACTATTTTAGTGTTTGATCTTGGAGGCGGTACCTTTGATGTTTCAGGTATGCTCTATAGCACATTATCCTTTTACTTGTTATATTGACTTAAGTACCCTTTGAGAATTGATTAGGATTGAATTGAATGAATTTAATTGACAAATAATGAGTTGGATGGAGATGTATTGATGAGTTCAAGCTCGAAATGAGTAGAAAACAATAGATAATTTCTTGATTTGCAACATAAAGGGAGTGTCAGTTTAGAATCAGCAGGGTTTTTGATCCAGCTGTTATGTTCTTACTGACCTCTTGCTTTGCTCATGTTAAATTATAATTTCAGTTCTTGAGGTTGGTGATGGTGTGTTTGAGGTGCTTTCTACATCCGGAGATACTCATTTGGGTGGAGATGATTTTGACAAGGTTTGAATCAGATTTTTGAAGACTCATCTTATGTCATATGACAGCTGCTGATGTAGCTAAATGATTTTATTCATTTTCATGCAGAGAGTTGTTGACTGGCTTGCTGATGATTTCAAGAGAAATGAAGGCATTGACCTTCTGAAGGATAAGCAAGCTCTTCAGCGATTAACAGAAACTGCTGAAAAAGCCAAAATGGAACTATCGTCTCTCACCCAAACCAATATTAGGTTCTTTAAATTCCCCTTACCATGTGGTCTATATTGATTTTTGTCAATTCAACTCATGAGTTGTGCAATATTTTCAGCTTGCCTTTCATCACAGCAACTGCTGATGGTCCTAAGCACATTGAAACAACCATAACAAGAGCCAAGTTTGAAGAGCTGTGCTCTGACTTGCTTGACAGGCAAGTTTTTTTCTATTTTTGTTCACCACTGACATATATATGTATTGTGTCCCCTCTTTCTATGTTGTGAGGAGCTTGTTTTGAGTTACCTGATGGGGATGGCTCTAAATTCTCAGGCTTAAAACACCAGTTGAGAACTCACTAAGGGATGCAAAGCTCTCCTTTAAGGACTTGGATGAGGTCATCCTTGTTGGAGGGTCTACACGTATTCCCGCAGTGCAGCAGTTAGTGAAGAAGCTCACTGGAAAAGACCCAAACGTAACGGTGAACCCTGATGAAGTTGTTGCTCTTGGAGCTGCTGTTCAGGTACTTCATATACTTGTCAAATTCACACATTGCTAAAAGCTTGTGTCCTGGTCAAATACACACCTTACTGATGGTTTATACTTATTCAACTTTTATTTTATGATGTTACAGGCTGGTGTATTGTCTGGAGATGTCAGTGACATTGTGTTATTGGATGTAACTCCTCTATCTTTAGGTCTAGAGACATTGGGTGGTGTCATGACAAAGATCATACCTAGGAACACAACTCTGCCAACATCCAAGTCAGAGGTGTTTTCAACAGCTGCCGATGGGCAGACGAGTGTTGAAATCAATGTCCTTCAGGGAGAGAGAGAGTTTGTGAGGGACAACAAATCTATTGGAAGCTTCCGTCTGGATGGCATTCCACCAGCTCCTCGTGGAGTTCCGCAAATTGAAGTGAAGTTCGACATAGATGCTAATGGAATTCTTTCCGTAACTGCTATAGAGAAAGGCACTGGTAAAAAACAAGACATCACCATCACCGGCGCGAGTACATTGCCAAGTGACGAGGTATTGTACAACACAACTAACTATTAGTGCTAAAAGTTAAATATATTTTCTGATTTATGGTGATGTGAATGTGAATATGTAAAATATGCTACCATAGGTAGAAAAAATGGTGAAGGAAGCAGAGAAGTTCGCAAAGGAGGACAAAGAAAAGAGAGATGCGATAGACACAAAAAACCAAGCAGACTCGGTAGTATACCAGACAGAGAAACAACTGAAGGAACTGGGAGACAAGGTACCTGCAGCAGTTAAAGAAAAGGTAGAAGTCAAATTAGGAGAGCTAAAAGAAGCCATCTCAGGTGGTTCACCTCAAACCATAAAAGATGCCATGACTGCCTTGAACCAAGAAGTAATGCAGCTCGGCCAATCCCTTTACAACCAACCTGGTGCTGGATCTCCGCCTGGCGGACCAAATGCAAGTGAAGCATCAGATCCCTCTGCAACCAAGCCTCCGACAGATGGAGATGTCATAGATGCTGACTTCACAGACAGCAAATAATGTTCGCCTTCCCTAGTGCCTTCACATTTAAATTTATATTAGAAGTCGAAGTCGAAGTAATTAACACTATGTTATAGTTATGCATTTTTTTTGAAATAAATGCATGACGATATGTTTTGATTTATGCAACCCACTATAGGTATTCCTGTTTTTTCCAATAGCTTCGCAGGGTACTTCTGTCCAGGAATATATTGGTAAAATTGTTTCAAATATGAGGTTTTTATGATTCATCCTCTCTTCCGCTGCCTCTCTATGCTTCGGACGAAGCATAGATGCTTTGGGTTTGCTGCCTGTTGAGCGGATGTCTGCGCGTGGAGGCTGGGTTTGCTTCCTCGGTCGGCGACGGAGGCTGGTTCTCTGATTCCATCTTTTACTGTCGTCGTCATCGATCGAAGCTTCGCTGCTGTTGTGTGCTCGTCCGGCTGCTGTTCATCGGTTGTCTAGGACGCCCCGTGATGCTTGTTGTCCTGTTTTTTGGTTGTCAGCTCGTTGGTGGTTGTTTTGTGGTGTTGTTTCAGCGGCAGCTTTGGTTGCTTCTGTTCGCCCGTTTTGAGGTCGGTTCGAGCTAGCGGCAGGTTTGTGCTTTTATTGGTCAGTTCGAGCTACCGGCAGGTTTGTGCATCTTTTGGTCAGGTTTATGCATCTTTCGGTTGAAGTGATGATCAGTCCAACAGTGGTTCGGCGGTGGTTGCTGGCGGTGTCTCTGGGCTCGCTAGCTTTGAGTGGTTTGCTGGTGGTGGTGGCGCCACCTCGGTTCGATGGCAGCTTGCGACAGTTGCCGTTCCACGTGGCAAGAGCTTCGAGGGTCATTGCTCGGCTTTGTGTTATTCGGACACGTGTCCAACTCAATGTTTCTTTCGGTGTCCTTCTCAGCCACGTGTCCTGGAATTAATTTTAGTCCGTGCCCGATCTTTCGGGTTACGGACTTTGCTTCGGTTTACTGACTTTTTTGGAAACCTGGTGTTCCGAGATACCTTTTTTCATGCTGCTATCTTTCAATTATCACAGACTTCTTGGAGCTCCCGTATTTCAGAGTGGTCGTCTGAGTTGTGCTCACAGTCTCGCGTTTCTGTCAAATTTGTTAACTTATTTTTTGTACTGAGGCAAAGCATCTCGTCCACACTACGCTTAGATTAATTTTATTTTGCGTTCGAGGTCTCCATTCGCTTGTCGATTGGGTTTAAGTCCTCTTCTGTACTTTCCGAGTCTTAGTACTCTTTTAATCAAAAAAAATGAGGACTTAAACAAGCTCGATCTTACTGCAGTGTATTTTAGAATAATTATCTAAGTTCGAACCAGTTCCATTTATTATGATGTGAAAATTTGGAAATAACATTATCTATCACAGTTGCCTCTCTTCAAATAGAATGTATAACAAAAGAAGTATGAGATACAGTCTAACGAACATTGCCTGATCAGTCTAACGAACATTGCCTCTCTTCAGAGTGGGCGGGTATGAGGACAAATTCAGGTAAGGTCCTGAATTCGAATCCTTGTTAAATACTTTAAAGGTGAAATTCCTTAATTCGGTCGAGTCCGTCAGACTGTGATGGTGTGGTCGCACCCGGTTGTCGTGGTTTGCTTGCTATTGCGCTCACTTATGATTTACTCAGTGCACACTTGAAGAGCAGTGACTTAACTTTCCCATTCCAAAAGGACTTGATTCCAAAAACCAAGTCTACATGTTTATTCCTACTGATCCACATCCACTTGTACACATAATAGAATCAAATGATGCATCACATTTAATCTTCATATACCTTGTTTGATGGGCTTCCAACAATCCTGACTCTCGCAAATATAGAGGTGCATAAAGTGGAGATAAGTTAGTATATTGTTTTAAAATTGCTGGAATTTTAAACATTAATGAATCAACATCCCATGTATATTTTTTGATACAAAACATCCCATATTTTGAACCATGATAAACATTGGGATGAAACCAGATGAAACACATCACAAACATGATGTTGGAGAGATCATTTGAGATTTAAAAGTCCATCGACTAAGGAAATGTAAAATGTTTTCTGGTTGCCACCATTAATATACTCAAAGAACCAAGATTCTTCAAATTCGAAAATCTCCCATCTTCTCGCACACTGTCAATACAGATATGAAGTTGATGCTCAAGAGTCATTCGATCTCCACGATCAAAGTCTTCGAGATAAAATTTCATCAATCTCATCAACTTTGGATAATCGAAGTGCTGAAAAGAATCAATTGGACTCAAAGAAGCCATACAAACAAGAAGTTCAGAATTAATCTCATTAAAACGATCATTGAACTCTTAGAGCACACAATCCACCACTGTGTAAAAACAATCCGCCTGAAGATGTTGTAGATTAGTGATATTTATTTTTTCTGAGGACGGCGAGGATCCATAAACTCTTCTTCCATATTCAAACTCTGAAAATTATATTTTTTACAAAATGTTGTTATCTTCAACATAAGAGAATCCCATCCACAGTCTCTGATTTTTTGAAGTTGTCTTTTTGTTGATGATGCCATCGACATGGCATTTAAAATAAGCATTGTTATTCGTTATACTTTAGACAACGCTTATTACTAAAACTGTTGTCGTTTAGTTTTGACAGCAGTTTCTAAAAAAACGTTGTATTATTATATGATATGACGGCGCTTAAGTAGTTAAGCGCTGCTAAATGTCAATTTTTTAACAACGCTTAACTATAAGCCCTGTTGAAAGACCAGTCTGTAGTAGAGATGATCACTACACGCATCAGAATAATTTATAAATCATTTCCTATTTGGGGTCATATGAAATGACATTCAGAGACTAGCATCCAATGATCAAATGTATTTGTACCGGTCATAACAAGAACTTCAGCACATAAACCAACAGTAAAAGAATGTAGTGCTAAGTATTCTCATGATGGTTATCATTTGAGCTTTATTTTGTCATTTAAAACAGTTTTTTTATGATGACCAATTTTTCCGCAACAATAATATTTTCTAGTTCCCCTTTGATCATTTTGATAATTCTTCTTATCAAATTTACACTTATTTGTATTACCGTTGGAACTAGAAGGTTTTGTTATATTGTTCTGGTTTTAATTCTTAGGCTTCACATGTAGACCATACCTACGAAGCTATCTTATTCTTTTAATTTTTAATTTTTGTCTCTCTCAATGCTCCTCACACCACATCACTTGAAGAAAAAATACCAGTATATTGAAATGCATTCTTAACAAATTGATATGAATCAAAGAGAATATTCATCAAAATCATCACAATGTTTTTTCATCCAAAGCGAACATAGTATTTGTCAATTGCAAAATCATCCTAAGAAAATCATTTAGGTTATCACATGCCAACTTAACACTATCCATCTTAAATGCAATATTCTTAAGATAACCTAAAACTGGTGCTTGCTGAATAAAATAAAGTTACTAACCTAAATGCAACATTCCCCACGGATCGTGCGAATATCTTAGTGTTGACCTAATGGTTCATTAGATTCAACATAAGGAGCTTGTACATATCCTCATTTATCTCGTCCCTCATTTTCGTATATTCCTCTGTCCACTTCTCTTCTCTTTCTTTTAAGGCTTCAAGGATTTTGGAGAAAGGCTCTAATCCTAATGCTCCAGACAATAAAGTCTCTCTACCCATTTTAGGAGTAGACATCCAACCGTGTTGACATTTTCCTCTTAAGTTAGCTAAGAAAATTCATGATTGAAGCAATAAATTCACAAGAAACTTACTCTACTCAAACTAGTCACTCTAATACCGTTGCAGTAATTTTAAGAGACCTTGAATTATTGTCTTGATGCACTAAGTTCATTAAATAATACTCTGTCCTAATTTCTATCACAATAGAGTTAATCAAGTTTATAGTTTAAACCTAGATCAAGAACATATCGAAGATTAAACATGCAGAAAAGAAAATGACAATGAATAAATAGGAAATGTATCATGTGGATCTTCTCAATTTGGTGGACTCGTGGATCCCCTCTTACATCCGTTGATTGCATTTTTTGGACGCACCAGATTGTGCCAACGCATTAATGAAGCACGTGATGCACACGTGATGCACACGTGATGTGCACATGACAAATGCGCATACGTGGCGCAATCTGGTGCATCCAAAAAATGAATCAACGGATGCAAGGGGGATCCACGAGTCCACCAAATTGGATGGATCCACAAGATACAACCTCTGAATAAGTATATCTTGGTTATATATGCATAATACTTTACTCTATGTTGAGCTTTACAAATACACCAACCGCATCATCATCCTGCAATCTTAGCCAAGATTCTATCTTTCACGCCTCATTATTAGGCCATCTATAATGCTGAAAAATTTAAGATTATTGATGCAATCTTTAATTTTTCTTCCCTTAATGGGATTGGGAAATTCATCAAGGATTGTAAAAATTGTTAACACCGCAATCTTAATCGTGATCAAAATCAAAAAATGCTTTGAAATTAGGGTGTGATGATCTTTATTAAAAATCATTGACAGAATAAAATTGTTTGATGAGTTTGACTAAAAAGGAGATAGAAAACATAAATAATGATGTTTTTTAAAAGATCAGGACAAAGGATGCCCTTACGGTTACGGATCCACTCACCACGAATAGCTCTTATCCAAGATTGAAACTATTCTAAAAAAAGCTTAATGAGATCTACAACTTTCCTTCAATCAAAACTCACATCGGTTAAGCCAGAGAAGTGCTCTGGCTTCTCTCTTATTTTTGGAACTTGGAGTTCATTGCTCCAATCTTTTCTTAGTTCTCATTAAGACGATTTCTTATGTTGTTTTGTTCTCTTTTCTTATTTCTAATGATCTTTTTATCATGAGTCACAAGATGTTCTCTTCAGGTGTTTCTTAATCCAATGCTACAGAGAAGTATTCCATGGAGCCATGGATTGCCACCGCCACATGCATATGAGACTTGCAAGATGTTGGACTTGCGTGGTGCTGCGTCAGTCTCCTTCTTTACTTAGCACCAGCATGCTTCGTATACCTTCATTTGTGGCTGATTTAAATATTTAGGCTACATATTGATCTGTGTCATGTTTATCTCATTTTGTTTAGTTTATTTTTCGGTTTTAGCATAGTGCTGAGCGAGACAAATGATTCGATTTAGCTTTGGTCATCTTTTTCGTATATTTTTGTTATTTCGAGTTAGGCTAAATTTGGTCACATACACTTAACCAAGCGATTGGAAAACTTCAAACACAACCGCTCACAGATAAAATCCTAATTGGTACTAAGTTTTTAAATTTTGAAAAAATATTCGTATTTGATTTCTCCCCTTTTATATTTGAATTTTTTCACATATTTGCTCATCAATTAATGAATTTCATGTCCATATAAAATCCAAATAGATATTTAATATGAGTCATGTTTATCTACGATATTTGCTCATCAACGGATGAATTTCATGTCCATAAAAAATCCGAATAGATATTTGATAGGGAAAATTACAAAAACATGTACTGGACTATCACACAATTTCAAATTGAGGACCGGACTATCTCAATTTTCATATTGAGGACCGTACTATCTCAATTTTCAAATTGAGGACCGGACTATCTCAATTTTCAAATTGAGGACCGGACTATCTTAATTTTCAAATTGAGGATCGGACTATCTCAATTTATTTAGGTATAATTATCAATATAATGAAATAATTGAAATAATATAAAAATAAATTAGATCCAATATTTAATTTATATGCTCATTATATAGGTAAAGCTCAAGAACGACATTTTACTTTTGATTAGACTATGAGATAAATTTCCACCATTGATTATTAATAATCTAACGGCTGTTAATAAAAAAATAATTGTCAAATCCATCAACTATATGTATTGTAAATTCGGCCGTCAATTTAATTAAAAACCAACGACTAAGGTTGTGTTTGAAGTTTTCCAATCGCTTGATTAAGTGTATGTGACCAAATATCTATTCGGATTTTTTATGGACATGAAATTCATCAGTTGATGAGCAAATATCGTAGATAAACATGACTCATATTAAATATCTATTTGGATTTATATTTGAAAATTGAGATAGTCCGATCCTTAATTTGAAAATTGAGATAGTCCGATCTTCAATATGAAAATTGTGATAGTCTAGTCCTCAATTTAAAATTGTGTGGTAGTCCATGACATATTTTTGTAATTTTCCATTTTTGATATGAATCAGGTTTCTCTACCATCTTATGCGCTTGGATGCATTTGTGTATTTTGAGTTTTCACTAATCTGCATATATCACTTGCATTTGTGTATATAGCTGAATGATAAAAGTTCAAAAAATACAAATTACGTACTATTAAATTAAATTGATCCAACCGCAGGAATAGTACCCACTTAAGGTTGTAAATGATCTTTTCTCTATTTCATATAAATGTTGAGCAAACTTTCTTAAAACAAAAACAATATTTAGAAGATAAGAATTAAAGAAGAGAAGGTTAATCAAATCCTGTAGACATCTTGCAAACGGAAAAGTTGGGAGAGAAGAGAATCGAAAGGTATACGAATCAGCAGCAGACCATAACCCAATCGGAAGACGAATTTTTTTCTGAAGAAACGAATACTTGCTGTCACTCAGCCGCGCCACAACCCATCAAGCGCAGAACGAGAAGCAAAGCCCTGCCGACAGATCACCCATTTCAGATCTGGGTGGTCTGACCTCTAACGCTTAGAAAGATCGGACCTTTTCGGTGGCTGTGTTGATTACTTTACGAGACTGAAAAGGGTTTTTTAGGGTTTGAGATATGGCCACGGAGAGCTGGAAGGATTCGTACAGGGGAATGTCTACGGATAATATCAAGGGTTTAGTCCTCGCTCTCTCCTCTAGTGTGTTTATTGGGGCTAGCTTCATTGTTAAAAAGAAGGGTTTGAAGAAAGCTGGGGCTTCTGGCCTTAGAGCAGGTATTATACATTTCATCTGAATTCTTCAAAGCAGTTGATTTCTCCAGATTTGGATCTTTTTGTGATCGAGATTTTGTGGGTTTGGGAATATTTTAGTTATCTGTGTAGATTGATTGTCAGTAATGCTTGAAAATGATACTAAGTGCAGTTATGTTGTGAGTCTCAAAGAAGGTCGTGTATATTTGGGGGTGAGTTGATTCGTTTGATGGTGAGTTTGCCAGAAAATAATTACTTGGGTCGCGAAATATTGATAGACATAACAAAGATATAATTGAACTGCTTTTACCCAAGGCTAGTAATCCATTTATCATTCCAGGAACTAATTAGCTCTTGTTGTTTATAAATTGACTGCGATGTTGACTAAAGATTTATTTTTACGCTTAACAGATTGTAATGCATATTTCACTCAGGTTCCGGAGGCTATTCTTACTTGTATGAGCCCCTATGGTGGGTTGGCATGATAACAAGTAAGTTTTCATGTTCTTTTTCTGCTTTAAATACCCATGTGATTCCTCTGTTGTGATGACAGTCTTAATTTTGGGATGACATTGTCTTACCACAGTGATTGTTGGTGAAGTAGCCAATTTTGCTGCCTATGCATTTGCACCAGCTCTCTTAGTCACTCCTCTCGGTGCCCTCAGCATTATTATCAGGTATTCTAAAATCTCAAAAAAACTTTCAACTATACGCTAAAACTGATAATACTAATGCATGTATCTATGCATTTTCAGTGCTGTTCTTGCACATATTATTTTAAGGGAGAGGCTTCATATATTCGGGATATTGGGTTGCATTCTGTGTGTAGTGGGTTCTACCACAATTGTCTTGCACGCCCCTCAAGAACAAGAAATTGAATCTGTGAAAGAAGTGTGGGAACTTGCCACTGAACCAGGTAACCATTGCATTGAATAGTCATCAATATTCTATAGAATCCTTGTTAATGGCACCAGATTGCAAAGCAAAAATACTCACCATATGATTTGTTACTGCAGCTTTTCTTTTCTATGCTGCGTTGGTGGTGACAGCTGTCTTCATACTCATAATACACTTCATACCCCGGTATGGTCAGACACATATAATGGTATACATTGGAGTATGCTCACTAGTTGGGTCTTTGTCGGTATGTGGATTTTTTCCTCCCAGTGTTTTGGTATTTTGTATTTTAAACTTGTAATTTTTAATTTATACTCATTCAAGACAGCTCTGATGACTTTTTCAAATAGGTAATGAGTGTCAAAGCACTAGGAATCGCCATGAAACTTACTCTATCAGGAATGAATCAGCTAGTTTATCCCCAAACCTGGGCCTTCACAGTTGTAGTAGCTGCTTGTGTGGTTACCCAGATGAATTATTTGAATAAGGTATGTATCTCAGTGTCAACAGTTGTCCTCTTGTGTTAAGTACTTTTTAGCATCTACGTCAAATGATATGCCTAGTTATTTTATAAAATGTAGAGCATAATTGGATTATTCCTCAGAACGGCTGATATAAAAGCTTTCTTATCTTAAATCAACTAGTCACTGCTCTTTCGGTTGTATAGCAAGGGTCAAATATTTTATGTATAGAATTGGTAGATATCTTACCCGTGTGTTGGTAATATAGTCATTCACCAGTCAATTTTTATGGCATTTTGAGGCAACTATATTTTCATCAGCAAAATAATGCACTATTAACATTTTCTTAATCTACATTTGACATTTTTAGATGATGTTACTTTTAGAATAGGTTCTATACATTAAAAAGAAATATTTGATGTTTATTGACAACATTTTTGAAGGTTGAGATTTAATTTTACTTATTTGGAAATCTGAAATTAATATTTATATAAATAACTGTTGCGTCTTAATTTGTTGCTATCAATATTTCAGCTTATCTTTGTAGGTTGACAAAAAAAGTAACATGCACGTGGTATGTTTTTGGAGCAATATCATGGATGCACACTTTTTCGCTACATACATGGTTTAAAGTGACCCAATTGTTTTACTTGATTGTTTATGCAGGCACTTGATACATTCAACACGGCCGTCGTATCTCCTATATATTACGTGATGTTTACGTCATTTACCATCGTGGCCAGTGTTATCATGTTTAAGGTATTCAATAAGCACTGCAAAGGAATTCTTTACGCTTGCATCGCTGATTAACATGACAGATAACGACCGATAAATTAATCAAAGAGGTAGCATGGTTACTTAGTTATGAAATTCTATTTACAGGACTGGGATCGGCAGAATCCAACTCAGATTGTCACAGAAATGTGTGGGTTTGTGACAATCCTGTCTGGGACTTTTCTTCTGCACAAAACAAAAGATTTGTCTGACGGTAGAGTTTCTTTACTGATGTCTAGCTCATTTTTGCTCTCATATGCTTATTTTGTCCGAAGGAGTAACAACCCGTACAACAGATATTCTATTATGTTTTCTTTATAATAACGTAGCCTTGAATATGAACAGGTTTGACGGGCTCTGTTTCCTCCAGACAGCTAAAATACACAGATGAAGAAGATGGCTTCGGCACTGAGGGTATACCCCTAAGACGGCAAGAATCAATGAGATCACACGATGCACTATTGTAGTATCAAATAGAACTCATCAATCACATAACTCCTGTATCCATGTTAGCATCAATCATTCTTCGTGCTGTCAAAACTATATGTACCTATACAGCTTTGTAATTGACACAGAATATGCAAAATGGCCAACATATTTTACACGGCATATTCTTCATGTTCTCATGGCCGATTCATCACCTCGAATAATTTCAAATAACCCCCAATAGTATTAGAAAAGTACATCACAGTGTAGTGAATCTTTGATTTCTTTTGACAGGTGCAATTTGTAGTATTGTTAACTTTAGGGGCTGATTCATAATTAAGAGTTTTACTGGACCAGGCTTTAGCTGTAGAGTCGACGGAGCAACGCCTGCTACGACGGCGATCTATTAAAATCCTTGAAATCGGAGCTCATGCAAAAAAGTCAAACGAGTCAATGAAACCGACCGACGTTCTTTATCATGAAACCTCAGTGTTTCAGAAACATTGTATGTCACTATATGAATTCGATGCGCAGTCTCCACACACCGGCGCAGCAGCAGCAGCCGACGGTTCACCAGAAGGCGATTAGCAACGAGATAAGTGGGATAATCGAAGCCGGTGGGCCGATTGAGGAGGCCCTTGATCATGATGGATAATGAAATTTTTTTAGAAATGCCTTAGTTTCCAAAAAATGTTTCCCAAATGCCCTCTTTTTGAAAACTCTTTCCCAAATGCCCTACTTCTAATGAATCCGGTTTTGTCAAAACCGGAATTCTAAAAAAAAATTAAAATCCGGTTATACGAAAACCGGAATCCAACAAAATAAACCGAATAGTTAGATTTTCTAACTATCCGGGTTTCTCAAAACCGGATTCAATTTAAAAAATAATATTATGTCTAGTCAGCAAAAATTGATCCAAACAACAATAGAACCGGATTCATTTAAATATTGTTGTCCGGATCAATTTTTGCTGACTAGACATAATATTATTTTTTAAAATTGAATCCGGTTTTGAGAAACCCGGATAGTTAGAAAATCTAACTATTCGGTTGATTTTGTTGGATTCCGGTTTTCGTATAACCGGATTTTAATTTTTTTTAGAATTCCGGTTTTGACAAAACCGGATTCATTAGAAGTAGGGCATTTGGGAAAGAGTTTTCAAAAAGAGGGCATTTGGGAAACATTTTTTGGAAACTAAGGCATTTCTAAAAAAATTTCAAGGATTTGCAGTTAGGGTTGAGGTTTTTCTTATGGGCGATTGGTAAGGATTTCAAGTTGAATAATGTGGTTGAGGATGTGGTGGTCAAAGGTGATAGCTTTGACTTGTATTGGAAGACAATTGAGGATATAAGGAGTTCAGGGATTCAAATTGGGGCTGATGCTTTTACATTCTTGATATCATGCTGCTGGAGGATTGGTAATGTTGACAAGGCCGTTTAGTGAAGAGAACGGTTGATGCAAAGAGTTTGTTTGGTAAGATGAGAGAGAGTGGCTGTAGGTCAGATCTTGTTTGTGGCACGGCATTGGTTGATGGGCTGTGTAAGGTTGGGAGAGTTGATGAAGCTCTTGAAGTATTCATAGCTTTGGAGAAGGATGGCCATTTAATTGATGTTACTGCATATAGTTCCTTAATCGATGGCCTGTTCAAAGCTGATAGATTCGACGAAGCTTACAACTGGTATACGAAGTTACTAAAGAGGGTATCGAGCCCGATATTGTAACGTACAGTATTATGTTACAAGCATTATCAAAATCTGGAGAAGTACAGGAAGCAGCTAAGTTGTTGAGGGCGATGAGCAGTAGAGGTTTGGCTCCAAATGCGTATTGCTACAATGCGGTGATCAAAGGCTTCTGTGACAGAGGTCTTCTGCATGAGGCTCGTGATCTTTAGTTTAATATGTCTAAGAATAGATGCTCTCCAAATGTACACACTTACACCGTTCTTATTAGAGGTTTGTTGGAAAATGGGTTGGTGGGGAAAGCTAAACAGTTGTTTTATGAAATGGAGAAGGTTGGGTGCTTGCCTTCTGTTAAGACATATGACACTCTTATTCATGGGTTATGTAAGGCTGGAGAACTTACAGAAGCGCATATTCTTTTTTACAAAATGGAGATAGGTACAAATCCGACATTAGTCCTGCGTCTTGCACTGGGGGTTGACAGGGTTCTAGATAATGCAAGTCTGCACAAATTAATTGAAACAATGTGTGTTTCAGGTTCAATATTGAAGACTTACAAGCTTCTCAGAAAGCTTGCTGATAGTGGGGTCGTACCAGGAATTACAAGTTACAACACTTTGAGGAATGGTATGTGCAAAACAAAGAACATTAGTGGTGCTGTCAAACTTTTTAAAGACCTTCAGATCAAGGGTCACATCCCAAATTCTGTAACTCACTGTTAATGGACTTTTTATGGCTGGCAGAGATGAGGATGCCCTTAAGTTGTATAAACAGATAAAGGGTAGAGGTCTTGATCTCGGCATATCGGTTTACAAAGCAATCATGAACTGGTTATGTCGTAGACAAAATGTTTCATTAGCTTTTCATCTTTGGATGACGTATCTTGAAAGCCTTAACAACAGGGAAGAAGACATAGTTAAGTTAGCTGCTGAAAGCTTTGAGAAAGGAGAAGTAGATAAGTCTGTTCGATTACTTATAGAAATGGATTTGAAGGTAAAAGATTTAAAAATAGCTCCTTATACCATTTGGCTGATAGGGTTTTGTGAGAATGGAAGATTAGTTGACGCTTTAAAGATATTTGATGTACTAAAAGAGTATCAAATTACCATCACTGCTCCCAGTTGTGTGATGTTGATTCAGACACACAATTTTTGAGTATCAATTTACCATCACTGCAATATGCATGGTTGGTTTATTACCATCACTTGATACCATCACTTGATACCATCACTACAATTGTCGAGTCAAAAAATATTTGATGTACAATTGTCGAGTCAAAACGTATCAAGTGAACAATCAACTCAAAACAAAAAACGAAGAACAAAGAAATCTCGTTGTTGGTTGTCTTTTGAAGAATTGCCTATAGGTCCCGAAGGGAAGCAGTATGCAATATGCATCAAATGTGATAAAAAGTTAGCATATTCTTCAAATTCGGGAACTGCAAATCTCGTACGTCACCATGATAGTTGTGCAGCTTTGGCCATTTCACCACATTCTGCTACACGTTCCTCTATGTTCAAGCATGAAAGATTCTGTGAACTAATTGTGGAAGCTATAGTAAAACATGACTTACCCTTTAGCTTTGTGGAATATGAAGGAATCAAAGCGGTGTTTGATTATGTGTCTTCAGAGCTTCATCTGCCGAGTAGAAACACAGTGAAAAATCATGTTATAAGGATGTATGAAAGTGAAAAGCTAAAAATGCAAGATCTTTTAAGCAAGTCACGAGACCGAATTTGCTTGACTTCAGACCTTTGGAGCTCTCATACGTATGATGGGTACTTGGCGGTAGAGTACTTGATCAGTATCGCAGTTCATTACTCCCAGAAACCGTGGAAGCTTTATTATGCTGCAGAGATTGGTTATTTGACAAAACATGTAAGTTTATATCTATGTTTATTTTTATTTGTTTCTTTTAACGATAAAATTATACTTATGTTTTATTAAATTTCAGACGAAGATTCATGTGTGAGAGACATACATGGAGAAGATGCCTTGGAAATGCACATTATTTAAAGCTTCAAATGAAGCAGGTTAAGATTATGTTGTTTTTACTTATGTGGATGTGGTGACTACTTATCTAGTACTAATGATTATGTCTTGCTAATGTAACAGCTTCTATTGTCTGGATTAGAGATGAAGTTTTTGAACTTAATGAGCAAATGAAGCTTTTTGACCCGATGAAGATTCTGAGCTTTATGAGTATTTGTTAAGACAAATGTATTTGATGTTTATTTTTGTTTATTTATTTCAACTCAAACAAACAATTATAGGTTGTGACTATTTTGGTTGTCTATCTTTTTCTCCGTAAAATCCATCTTTCTTCTAAATGTAAAACATTTAGGTTTAGTTAAAAGTAAAACATTATTATTTCAAGTTAATTGATTATTATTAAGGGAAAATAAATATACAAAACGAATAAAATGCAGTGTGAGAGTTCAATGGGCAAATGAACTCAGTTTGTGTGGCACATTTGTTAGCAAATAGGTCAACGCTGCTGAAGCAACGGATCATAGCTGCTGAAGCAAGAGGAGAAGCAGGAAGCAGGATTATACAGTCTGAATGAGCAGCGACGTTCAGACTACATCGTAATGGCTAAGTCACAATGCCAAAGACGATTAGAATTAGATATTGTTATAATAGAATTCGATCAGGATTAGGAAATTGATTAGAATTAGGAAGTTTCCGAAATTAGGAAATTTCTATATTCTAAAATTGATTAGAATTAGGAAATCTGAAGTTGATTAGGATTAGTAAGTTTCTATCTTTATGTTTGATAGAACACTATAAATTCAGATGACAAAGAACTGATCGAGCTGGGACTTTCTGATAGAGATTTGAGAGAGCTGAATTATTGAGAAAGTCTACGCACGAGCATAAAGACATTAAGCTAATTGCACGGACAGGTGCGCAAAAGGAGCTTATTGCAATTCGTAGGTGATTCGCTGTCTCCTAGGAGTTGATCTTTGATATACATTCAAGAAGAGTGCAGAGGGTCGTTCACTTGACGAACAAGAGATCAGTGGAGTTCTGATCTGGTGGATAGCTGATAGGTTTCAGTACTCTCGGACTGAGGTTTCCGTGAGTTGTTTCATTAGAGTTCTTTGAGAAAGTCAATTTGGTGTAATTGCACTTGAACTTATTAGTGAAACGTTTCCATCGGGCTTTGGAGTAAGCCCCCCAGACTAAGCCTTAAAGGAGCCGAACTGGGTTAACAAGTCTTGTGTCTTTTACTTTACTGTTAAGTTTAATTACTGCACAAGCTTTGCTTCAGATTGTCTGAAGTAAGTCTGAGACATAATTTCAATTGGTATCAGAGCTGATCACTCGACACACAGAGTGAGATCCTGTCAAGAATGATGAATGCCAGAGAAGCACAGTTACGTCCCCCCGTGTTAGATGGAACAAACTACTCTTACTGGAAAACTCGAATGAGAGCTTACATTAAGTCCCTAGATGACAGAGCTTGGAGAAACGTAATAGTTGAATGGACTCCCCCAAAGGTTATGGCAACTGATGGAACTATTACAATAAAAAGGGAAGAGACATGGAATGCAGAAGAAGAAAAGGCTGCTTCAGCAAATGCCAGAGCACTGTCAGCAATCTTTGGAGCAGTAGATCCGGATGTATACTCACTAATCTCAGAATGTGAGTCTGCCAAACAGGCTTGGGACATATTGCAGACTACCTATGAGGGAACAGATAGGGTCAAGGAGAGCCGGTTGCTAACCCTTACCTCTCAGTTTGAAAATCTGAAGATGAATGAAGACGAATCAGTAACAGAGTTCAACAAAAGATTAATGGATATTGCTAATCAATCACATGCTTTAGGAGAAACACTCAGCAATGAAAAATTGGTTAAAAAAGCATTAAGAGCACTATCCAGTAAGTTTGCCATGCACAAAATTTCTATCATGCAAACCGAGAACCTGAGAACTCTCAAATTAGAAGAACTGATGGGGACGTTAAAGTCATATGAATACGAGCTTGAGGTAGAAGCACCAACTAAGAAGAAACGGGTGAGAATCAAAATGTGGCTGAGGATGAAGAACAGGAGGTGGTTGTTACCCTGGAACGAATGGCCCAAGATAAAGGGGGAGCTGCAAACACAGTAGCAGATCGAGTAGCAAAAAGGAAAAGAGGAAAAGGTCAGCCTACTGTTCAGAGTTGGTAGAGCAGATTGCACGAGAAAAAGAAAGAGCTCTAGAAGAGTCCTCTGATGATTCTTCAGAAAATAATCCAGAGGAGTATGTAGTGTCAAAAAGAACCAAAGCCGGAGAAGAAAACCGAAAAAGAACTCAGGAGAAAGGTAAAGAGGTGGACAGACCAGTTGTTAGATATCAGATCTGGTTCTGTAGCACTAAGGCAGCAAATAGATGGGAAATTGTCAAGGAGAGGAAGGTGATACAAGAGAAAGTTGTATCTGCCAAAAATTTGAAGTACCAGAAGTTGTATCTGCTATCAAAGGGTCCGGAATGTTAGACACTGTGACAAAACCAAAGGCGTATGATGAGCTTATTGTCAGGGAGTTAGTAGGAAATATTCTGAGCACATTTGGAATGCAAGGGAATTCTGAATTTGGTTTTGTAATGGTAAGGCAGCAGAAGGTACAAATTACTCCTCAACTGATTAATGAATACTTTAATATCTCAGATGGAGTGGAAGATATTGATGAACTGGAACTGAAGGATGTAGTTAAGGAATTGACAGGAGGTACTATTAGAGAATGGAGAGGGAGCACATTGAGGTCCAGGTACCTAACTACTAAATATTCTCTGTTGCATGGTATTTGTTTGAGGAATTGGATCCCTGGGTTGCATAGGACTACCTTGAGCAAGCAAGTAGGTAGATTGGTGTATGCTATAGGCAAAGGAATGAAGATTAACTTTGGACAGTTGGTATTTGATCAGTTGGCTGGACATGCTAAGTCTAACTTGATGAATTATCCGATTGCTTGTCCCTCTATGGTCTATGAGATCATTACAACTCAGTGTCCAAGGCTAAAAGATCATGCTGAAAACATGACGGGTGAGCCAAGTCTGTTTGGAACAGACTGGAAGTTGTTTACTGGAAAGCACAAAGTTGATGTTTCTATTCCTGGAGCGGTAAGGGGAGCATTGGAGAAAAACAATATAATTCCTCCAGCTGAAACTGAGAAGGAAGAGTTGACAGGTGGTTTGAGAGCACAAGTTATTCAGAGGCTGAAAATTACTGAACATAACTGGGTGCAGATTATGAATAAGGCCAAGGCAGAACTAAATCAGACCAGGCTGTTGCTAAGGGAGATTGAGTATCCTGTGGTAGATGTAACTGATGATGAAGAGAATACTGAAGATGAAGAGGAAGTGTCCACATAGACTACCACAGTAGCAGTCCAGGGGGAGTAATAATGTTCTATGTAGTTTGAAGACCCTTGCCAAATTGTGGCAAAAAGGGGGAGAATGCTTGTGTGTGTGGCAGACGTTGAACATTTGAACATTATGTTTAGTATGATTGTTGTGTTTGTTTTGATAACTGGTGTGAAGTTCTGGAGTTTGTTAGCTTCAGAGTAGCTGAAAATATCTAAGGCAGGAATTGTCAACAATCAGAAAAGATCTGTCAGAAGTTTAGTTTTGCCAACAAATTGCCAAGGGGGAGATTGAGAGTTCAATGGGCAAATGAACTCAGTTTGTGGCACATTTGTTAGCAAATAGGTCAACGCTGCTGAAGCAACGGATCATAGCTGCTGAAGCAAGAGGAGAAGCAGGAAGCAGGATTATACAGTCTGAATGAGCAGCGACGTTCAGACTACATCGTAATGGCTAAGTCACAATGCCAAAGACGATTAGAATTAGATATTGTTATAATAGAATTCGATCAGGATTAGGAAATTGATTAGAATTAGGAAGTTTCCGAAATTAGGAAATTTCTATATTCTAAAGTTGATTAGAATTAGGAAATCTGAAGTTGATTAGGATTAGTAAGTTTCTATCTTTATGTTTGATAGAACACTATAAATTCAGATGACAAAGAACTGATCGAGGTGTGACTTTCTGATAGAGATTGAGAGAGCTGAATTGTATTGAGAAAGTCTACGCACGAGCTAAGGATATTAAGCTAATTGCACGGACAGGTGCGCAGAAGGAGCTTATTGCAATTCATAGGTGATTCGCTGTCTCCTAGGAGTTGATCTTTGATATACATTCAAGAAGAGTGCAGAGGGTCGTTCACTTGACGAACAAGAGATCAGTGGAGTTCTGATCTGGTGGATAGCTGATAGGTTTCAGTACTCTCGGACTGAGGTTTCCGTGAGTTGTTTCATTAGAGTTCTTTGAGAAAGTCAATTTGGTGTAATTGTACTTGAACTTATTAGTGAAACGTTTCCATCGGGCTTTGGAGTAAGCCCCCCAGAGTAAGCCTTAAAGGAGCCGAACTGGGTTAACAAGTCTTGTGTCTTTTACTTTACTGTTAAGTTTAATTACTACACAAGCTTTGCTTCAGATTGTCTGAAGTAAGTCTGAGACATAATTTCACAGTGGTTAATTAAGGTTAAACGGATAGAAATATACTAATGGATGTAAAAGGATAAATGGGTTAACGGGTGTTAACGGGTTAACGGGTGTTAACGGATTAACGGGTGTTAACGGGTAAACCGTTACCCATCACTACCCGCCCATTTAACCCATTCTATTAAATGGGTCTAACGGGTTAATTATCCGTTTACCCGTTATCCATTTAATACCCGCCCTATTTGATACCTCTAATCTACATCAAGTCTTTTAGTGACTCAACTGAAGTCTATTAATTTTTGTGACATGTATTTGTTAAGCATATACTCCCTCCGTCCCATTTTGAGTGTCCCATTTGAGAACTTTCACGGTTTTTAAAAAAATTAAAAAATGTGAGATAAAAAGTAAGAAAGAGAATGAGTGGGATATAAAGTATGAAAGATGGTGTAAATGTAGAGTAAAAAATTTTCTATTTTAGGAAATGAGAAGATCATTTTGGGACATCCAAAAAGAAAATGAGACACTCATAATGGGACGGAGGGAGTAATATTTTATAAAAGAAAAATTCTAATAATTATAATACAAATTGACGCAAAGCCCTGATTACATGATGTTTAATTCGCACAGTTAAACCCCGAGCGGCGACTGAAGCAAATATAAACGACGCACATAAACTGTAAGACGCTTCGCAACCCTAAAAGTTGACTTGCTCTCGTGTCGTGGAATGGCGATAGGTAAGAGTCCGAACGAGGACGACCCTTACATCGTCCGTTTCTGTAAAGTCGTCCTCGCCTGGGATTACCTTCGTCTCCTCAGCGATTCACAGGTCTCTTTTATTCATTCCTCTTTCCCTTTTTTTCATAATTCGATTGTATTTTTCACTATCTATTTGAATAAATAATTTCAGAAGTACGAGAAGGGAATTGGAGTTGGAAGGGCATTCGGTTTGAATAAAGTGAAGGATACTTACGAAGATGTTGATGATTACATTAACACTTACGAGCCTCTTCTTTTTGAGGAAGTCAAAGCACAGGTTATTCAAGGCCAAAACAAGGAGGAAGAAGGTCATTGCTGCTGTGTTTCTGTTTTTAACTAGTAGGGTTTTGACTTTCGAATGTTTCGAGTTTGATATTTTTGTTTAAATATGATATTCAGTTGTGGAATGGAGGAAGGGAGTCATTAATGGGTTTGAGGAGAATGGTGAATTTTTTTTCCTTTCAGTGGTTCATACTTCCGTTGAGGGAGAATTTATAGCGCAAAATGATTTGATACTGCTCTCTAAGACTAAGGTAGATACTATTGTACTATACAAGTACTGAAGATTATTGTTTTCAAAGAGTATTTTCCTTTTTTATCCGTTGGGGATTTGATCTCAGCTAGGTTTGGTCGTGTACCTTATACAATGATTTTGTATTTCAGTTTACAGATTCTAGTGAAATTCCTACCATGTATGCTTTTGCTTTGGTTGAAAACCGTATGAAGGTCGACGGAGGCATGCAGTGTATTAGACTTAGAATGTACTTCCATGGAGATGATGATCTGAGCAAGAACAAGAGATCTTTCTTTAAGGGTTATGCAAACACACTGCATATATTAAAGGTAATTTTTGTACCCTAGCCTGCTTGCGCCATTTAAATATCTGACTATCTTTTTGACGAAAGCATGTTATATTTTAACTGGGTAGTCATCTGTGTCATATTTCCTTTGCAGTAGAGGTTTATGAAAAGTATCTGGCTTATAGTTATTCCAGCTAAAATGTGAATTGGTACTTTCAGTTTCAGTCTGCGTACTTTTTCAACGGAATCTGTTACTGCTTAAAAATAAAAATTCTTCGAAAAATTTAATTATTGAGGTGCTCTTCAATTCTTCTGTCCATGTGTTTTGTAATGATTTGGATAAGTCCTTTTGTAATACTACTGTTCCAAGTGAGGCAATTGCAAGCATTTTGAATTGATATTCATTAATGTTTCTGAACCACTCAAATAGGTGTCTCAATCTTTGCCTTTGATAGTATGTGGAAAATGTCTCTCCTTCCAAATAAATATTGAATGACTGAAAGTCGTCATTAACTGATTGATATATGGCCACAGATTTGCAGTTTATCAACTATATACCGTGAATATGCTGCCCTTCACTCCGTGGGATCTCTTCCATTCAAGGATATAATATTGAAAGCACCCAAGGAAACTAGTCACAGTGAGAAGGCTTGGAGAGTTCCAGGGCCTTTGATGGATTTTATAAAAACAGATCACAACGAGTCTCAGCAAGGTGCTATCTGTGTAAGTCCTTTTCCAAAAACTTTGTTCTGTACCCATCTCATTTAGTTACTGACGCAAATTAATTGATGCTTACTGATATTGGAATTTCGCCTAAACATTTTGAGCTTAATGGGTTGATATTATATTAGTGCCTTCTTAACAATTCGTACTTGTTGCAGGAAGGCCTTTCGCGGAAACCTTTTGTCCTTATACAGGTTTGGTTTTCCCCCGATGTTTTAGTTCCCCGCTCTCACAGTTTTGCACTCTATTTGGTGACATTGCCTGCTTATTTTGAATCACAAACAACATAATATGTGCATGAAAATCTAGCATTCTTGCATGATCCCTCAGAAAGTCATTGACATAGATGTCTTGATGATTGTGTTGAGATTTTTGAGTAGCTTACCCAGCATATACTGCTGAGGTTTTATTTTCAAAAGGATATTTAGATATCGCTTCCTTTTTTACTGTAATGTATACAGCTTACACAGAAAATGTTAGGATATTATTTTTGTAGCAGTCACTCTTTTATATGTTTCGGTGATTAGTTTGTAGTTTGTACCTTATGGTAAGCTTCTGATACCCCTCAAATTCATCTTCATCATACTGGCATAATGTTTGTCCAGGGTCCTCCAGGGACTGGGAAAACACAAACCATTCTTGGATTACTTAGTGCTTTATTGCATGCAACTCCTGGGAGAGCGCAGTCGGGGTAAGAGATAAATTATAGGCTAGGTTTTTAATTTACATTTATATATCACTAATACGTGTTTTCCTTACAGACGTGGGCTGCGTGGAGATGTGCTTGACATGCCAATAGAAGAAAAGTATGTTTCCTCTTTGAAAAACTCTTCTTTTGCCTTTTGGGATGGGATTTCTGGAACTTTTGAGAAAGTCAGTATTTGGATGGATTTGTTTTCCCTTTACAACTATTTGTATTGTTGAGTGAATAATCTTATTGGAAATTTCCTATATTGACTTGTGCGTGAAGACGAATCACACTGATCAAAGTCACCTTTATATTTGATAATTCTGCACCATCCATTTATAGTATTTTGCTCACATTCTATCTTTAGATCATACATTTTATCTGATTATTTGCTCTTAGTTGATGAATAGGGTGCTGAATTTTGCTGCAGATTCAACCATTGGGCAAGTGCATGTCCGTGGTTAACCGGAATGAATCCTAGAGATGCATTGCCAACAGATGGTGGTGAGTTTCCCGTCAGTGGAAATGAGTTGGTGAGCCCTTCTACCACACACTTAAACTTTAATTGGCTGGAGCTTCTTTTTTGACTCCTCCGTTAATACAGAAACCAGAAATAACCGATCCTGATAGGACCACTCGTATTCGTGTATTAGTATGTGCACCGTCAAACAATGCACTCGATGAGATTGTGTTGCGGGTGTTGAGCATTGGTATGTGTGTTTTTGATAAAATTACATGACCAATTTTAACTGGTTTCCTTCTGTCATTTTCCTCCATTAAATATCTGAATTCTTTTGAATCACTATTTATCTTAGATTTACTACCAGGTAATGTTTCTTAGCATTTTTTCATGTAGGCGTACGTGATCAAAATAACCGCGCGTACAATCCAAAAATTGTTCGTGTTGGTCTGAAACCTCATCACTCAGTTGAAGCAGTCTCCATGGATAAACTTGTAAGTGATAGTAGTAAGTTTTTCAGCTACACCCTCAGTCTATCAACAATAACTTATTTTCTTATTAAATGCTGTAAAAGGTGGAACAGAAAAGAAGGGAGCAGACCTCTGATGATAGATCCAAAGGCAGATCTATGGATTTGGAAACTATTCGAGCACAAATTTTGGATGAAGCTGCTATCGTAAGGCTTGGGAAATCATTATTTACCATCAAATAAATGTAAAGGAAAGTCAGTTTTCAGTTTCATTTGTGTGAACCCAGTGCGGTCAACTTGCAGGTCTTTTCCACTCTCGGTTTCAGTGGTGCGGCTTCCAGTAAGCTGAACCGTGGCTTCGACGTTGTTATAATTGATGAAGCTGCGCAAGCAGTAAGTATACTCTGTGTTTAATGGTTTATGCAACCCCTTTTATTCTCGGCATGAAAGTTACTAATTTGTTCCCTGCTTTGGAATTAGACTCTCAGTTGTACTACTAGTGTCGAACTTTTTTTCATTTCTTACAACAGCATCATTTGTGAACTATCTTTGATTATCTACTCAGCAATGGTCTGGCATATGGTGTTTCAATCATTAACTTTATTTTGATGTATTTATCTCTCTGACACTTGGCAAATATCCTTTAACACAATTCCAGTCTGCTAAACTGTGCTCACTCAGTAATAATCATTTATAGGTGGAACCTTCAACTCTCGTTCCCTTGGCAAATGGATGCAAACAAGTTTATCTTGTAAAACTTCATTCCTTCTTCAATAAAAACAGACAGATATATTTGCTTATAAATTATTTTAACACATCGGTATTTTTCATATGGAAAGATAGGTGATCCAGAACAATTGCCTGCGACGGTGATATCTCCAGTGGCTGTGAAGTTTGAGTAAGCTATAGCTACATTAGTACTATGAGGCTGTAGACTATTGTATCATAAATGCAATTGGCTGTGCCAAAGCTAAATGGCCTCCATATGTCTCAATGTAGGTATGGAAAAAGCTTGTTCAAGAGATTTCAAAGTGCAGGTTATGAAGTTAAGATGTTGCAGACACAGTACCGCATGCATCCCGAGGTACTGTGAACTACAATAAGTTTGCTGCAATTTACGCTGTTTAAAATTCTAATAGAAATACTGCGGTGTGATTCTGACCTCTGAAGAAAACATTTATATCGATTAATTTTGCTTCAAAAATAGATCAGAAGCTTCCCATCCAAAGAATTCTACAACGATGCTCTTAAGGATGCAGATGATATCCGAACTCAAACATGGCGTTCATGGCACAAATGTAAATACTTTGGGCCATTTTGCTTCTTTGATATCCATGAGGGTGTTGAGTCAGAGCGAGCAGGAAAGGGCTCATGGGTTAATGAGGATGAAGCTGATTTTGTCGTCCTTTTGCACGAGAAATTGGTTAGCAGACACACAGAGCTTAAGTCAAGTGCACGTCTGGCTATTATCTCCCCATATAAGCATCAGGTCAGCCTCCTCCGGGAGCGCTTCAAAGAAAAGTATAAATCTGATTCGTCTAAGATAGTTGACATCAATACTGTGGATGGATTCCAGGTCAGTCTTATATTTGTTACTATTTGGGTTTGTCAAAGAGCTGCTTCTAGAGCTTTACATAAAAATATGAGTATGAGAACTCATGAAACTCATTTTTTTTGCAGGGCCGTGAAAAAGATGTTGCAATTTTTTCATGTGTAAGGGCCAACAAAGAAGGTCGGATTGGATTTCTCTCTGATTATCGTCGAATGAATGTTGGTATCACAAGAGCCAGAGCGTCCATTCTGGTAAGCAGTGTGTTGTGTTAGTTTAAATTCAACATTCATAGGACTTGCGTTAAAAGTATGTTCGGCCACTTAGGTAGTTGGATCTGCATCAACACTAAGAAAAGGAGATGAGCATTGGAAGAACCTCACACAGAGTGCTGAAGCTGTTCAACGAGAGGAAAAGGGTGAAACTAAAATTGTTAACTGTCTTTTTAAGGTAAACCATTTTTCACAATCACATTAACCTCGTTATCTATATCTGGTGTTTTTTACATGCAACTTTTTTTTCGAGCTTCTTAATTTATGCAAGTCCACCCTGCAGGTTAGTAAACCATATTCAGAATTCTTCAGAGATGAAGATCTCAATACAAAGCTATCAGCTGAAATTAGTGCAACTAAAGTGAACACGGTAGCAAAAATGAACACTGATGCTAATCAGGCTGAGACTGCTGGGGGGATGGCTGATGATCAAGAAGCAGCTGACTTTGAAGGAGCTGATGGGGATGGCGGTTATGAAGATGATGGAGGGTTCGATGAAGATTAAGCTCCATCTATTACGTTCACCCTTTACCAACGTAAGGCCATATCCCCTACTAACCATAATTTATGACGCTGCAAGTAAGCTTATTCAAAAACAAAGGTCTTATAGAAGTCAAGTTACATTATCGTTTATTGTATATGATCCCCCCATTTTGACAGTTCATATTGTCTTAATATTATACCATTTCGATATTTAATCAAAAAAAATACTATACCATTTCGATATGCCGGCCTATTGGACACATACTTGTAAGCCAATCGTAGAAAGAAAAATATATCTTGGTAACATCTCCAACCAAGAAATTTAATACTCAAAACTCTTTCATAATAAAATAAAAGGAAAAGTTATAATTTAAAATCCATTAGTTCAACATCTGTTCATATTTTATACATAAATACTCAAAAAAAACCATCAAAGAGTTAACTATGATCCATCATTATGGTACATTAGTACAGTGTGGAGCAATGTGCATGATGGGCGAGTCTTATGCTGATCAGCAAACTCATGTGACGGTCATTCTGCCATGTTATATGTGCTCAATGACTCTCTTCAGGGGATGGACGGACATGTTCAGGAATGTTAACCCAGCTTCCCTATTTCCAATTTTCTTCTTATTGTCTTTTGACCATGGTATATGAAATTATCTATTATGCCGGCCATAGTAAAAATACCTGCAACCAATTTTCAAAATTTTATTTTAACTGCACACAATGTTAAAAAAAGATGAAAAGGAGGCTCTATCACAACCTCCGATTATGGCACATATGCTAGTCAAAAAGTGTAGAAAAGAAACATGCTCCTCCTTGAAAGTGACCTATAAGAGAAGCAAATACTGCAGTTCAGGAATGGACGTGTTACTTTTTACACCCAATAAATAATAGTTCGGGCAAAAAGAAAGTATACCTTGATAGGGGACAAGTCATAAAAGAAGAAAACACCCGGAACTGACAGTTGACCAGGTTCTGGAGCTTTATAATGCTCTGTCACTGAGAACTGTACCAGAGCTCAAATGAATTCATGACATGCAATCAGTTCATGAGGCTGAGGATAATTATTTGCTAGCTAAAACAATGTTCATACCTGGTTTGACTTTATAGTGTGCCCTCTGATGTTAGTATATACAGTAGGAACCACCTGGAATAATGAAGAAACTGCGCTGAAAACTTTTTCTAAGAAATGATGTGCGCACATATATTGTCCAATTGGATCAAGGGAATGTCTCATTTTGTTTAGAACTGAAATCCTATCCACATGGACACAAGATTGCTAGGTATTATATGCTCTCTACACTTCTTAAAAGCGAAGAATTTCGTTCACGAGTGACATGCAATAAGTTGCATATATAACTATCGAGTTGACATGTGTGTAATAATATATGTAAATGACGTCAGAGCTTCGAGTGGATGCTTTGTTACAAAACAGCATTAATTTATCGCATTTTATTGCATACCTTTACAAAGTATTGATACATCCCACCTGGAACTTCTTGCACCCATTTCACCCTAAGGAGATATATAGCAGAAACCACGTCAATTTTCATCAATTCGCCATGAAGCAGAAAGCTTTGTTAGTTTTCTCATGATAGCTACAAAATAATTTGCAGAAATTGGTGACAAATATCAGGTGAATTAAAATTGAGTACCCATCAAGAGGATTCACGACCCCGGGAAAGTATTCTCCAAAAGCTAATTTATTGATCTTGTGAGTTATCTGCACATCGCATACCATATGGACTAGTCAATATTCAAGAAGATTGCAAAAATGAGGAGTTATACGGGAATGTTATCCAGCCTGATAGTGAAAAGGTTTCTCACATTGTAATTCTCTTGCTGGAATTCCAACAAATCAAACAAACTGAAACTTGACGCGTGAAATCCTTTTCCAGGGGAAAAATGGAAATTGCCAGCAACTTTATTAACTTCTAGTGACCCATGTATATTGCATCCTTCACCTGTTTCTTCTTTAACCTTTTGGACATAACCCTCTCGCTTGCACTATGAAAAGAAGCAGCAAACAATAAAATGAATTCCATATATAAGCCCTGCATTCGAAGAATTGTATGATAGCATACAGAAATGCGGTTATGGTATACAGCTGGTTTTCGAGTCACTCCTAACAGTTCACTGATCTTTGTAGTCATAATCATCATACCAACCTGGTCTATCATATCAGGATTGGTCAGCGCCCAACCTTTCTTCATGTACGCATCACGGACTTCTTCACACGAGTTGCAACAGTGATCATCTGACTGAGGAAAATATGAGTACAAGAAGCGTACATCTTTAGTATAGGAGCCTCAAAAATTCAATGAAAGTAGCGCAAGATGATGCACCAAGATAGAGTCGATGTTTGGGTACTATATCTAGGTGGCCAGCATTCAAGTTTTATTTGATTATAATTCCTCTTTGTTCACGGACTTCAAAATTGGTATTGCTACTTATCAAAATACAATCAAGAGAAAACTGCTGAATTTAATAGTAATAATCGGAAAGTCTAATGAAAGGCTGACATACCGCTTCAGCACCAAAGCATGAACCACAATACGCTTCATTGTGTTCAAGTCTCCCACCATGATTTTGCAGAGGCTTCTCAATCTACAAATGAAATTAATATGGAAGATAAAGTCATCAATTATGTACAAGTCTGAATGATTTTGACATAGTTGGGACATGGGAGCTCCATCAATGGAACTCAACTGGTATATCCAACCTTCCACTTCATACCTTCGGTCCACCAATTACATCTGGCTTGCTCTCAATTACATTTCCATGTGGATCAATTCTTTTCTTCACTATATCATGTCTCTACATGTGATCAACATTTTAACACAAATTACTAGTTAGAATGAAGCTATCTTTCATATAGGGAATGGATCCTTCGCAGGCTATGAAAGTCTAAAAATACTCACTATATCCAGATGTCGCTCTCCACTGATGTCCATAGCATCGACACTGAGCAGTGAGCATGGGATGGCAGGGAAAGTTACATCAAACTTCACATCAACACAAAAACATATCATGTAAACACAAACATCAAATAATCATTAAGATAAAAATGAATTCGAAACTACTTCCATGACAATTCTCTTAACTAATCATCTACAGTACTTCTTCTAGCAGCATATAAAGAAAATGCCGCAATGAAATATCAACAATCAGTATATATAAATAATTAATCTTACATATATTTTCAGCATTTCGCCTCTTGCAGTATCTACATTAAGCTTCGTCTCAGTGGTAGTATGGAGGTACAAACCTGGTCAATAAGTATATAGCATTTAAAGATGGCACTGCAAAGCTATGTAAATAAAAATCAAATCTTTCCAATCCAAATCAAACATGAAGATCAAAACCCTAATTCCCAATCAGCAAAAGGGATAGTAGTAAGTACTAAACTGAGCTCGGAGAAGAAGAGGAGCAGCATGACAAGTGAGGAAGCGAGGGTGAGAACGCCGCCCGAGAAGGTCCGGCTGTAAAAATCCTCATTGATTTTGGGATAAGCGTCCAAATTTCGAAGCTTAGAGATGAGTCCTTCCATAACTCAAAACCCTAGAAAGAATCGGTAGCTGCTGATGAGTCAATTCGACCACAAATCACGCGAGTCGAAGTTCAAGTCGATCTCGATTTGAAGATGTTTAACCCGATGATTATAACTGACAAAATATATGCAATTTGGGATTTACTTTTTTATTTGTGATAGGTGGATTATGATTTAAATTTTTGAATAATGAGATGTTTTGATTGAATGTGTTGAAATGCGACTTCTAATTAAGTTGAGTATCAAGGAGTTTACAATTACAAAATCTAATAAAACATCTAGCCACGAACGCGTCATATAATATGGTGAGTTGTTTCGAGGAAAATTAAAAAATAATGTAAACTTTTCCTCTCAATTTTCCACAGAAAAATTACTTTACATTTTTGTTTGGAGGGACAATGTTGTAAAAAACAAGCGCATGTATCTCAAATCTCAATGATTGAACGATACTTCACTCGGTGCCTCTGCTTGGGTTACTTGTTTAGATAAACACAATAAACCACATATCCATGGCTTCTGTTAGTAAGCTGCTGCATACAGATCAATCATTCCTTCCCCAACTGAAAAACCTCAATTCCATAAGGACACTCATATCACAATCACCAAACCTCTCCTCCATCCCCTCCAATTATGCCTTCCATCATGATGCTCAAAAGGACTCCGTATCAGAGCCCGACGTCCCACTCCCTGTCATTGATTTTGCCTTGCTCACTTCAGCCTGTCCGAGCCAACGTTCCAAAGCGGTCTGTCAACTCGGCCAAGCCTGCCATGATTGGGGTTTCTTCATGGTACTGTTTTTGTACCATTAATGTCCAAAACTTGTGTAAAAACTACTTTAAGTAATGGGTATTTACTGTTTGTCATGCTAGGTGATCAATCATGGGGTTCCGGAGGACCTTGTACATCTCATGATTGACGCTTGCCGGGAGTTTTTTGAAATGGAGGAGGATGATAAGTTGGTGTTCCAAGGGAAGAATGTGCTGGATGGAATCAGGTTTGGGACTAGTTTTAATGCTCAAGTTGATAAAGTCATGTGCTGGAAAGACTACTTGAAGGTCATTGTCCATCCTCAGTTCAACTCTCCGCACAACCCTCCCACCTTCAGGTTTATACGTAACGAATCCGTTAACACTTTATTTTGACTTTTGTTGCCACAAAAATGAAAGCTTTTGTGTGCAGGGATGTAGCATTTGAGTACTGTAACAAGACAAGATATGTCGCAAGGAAATTACTCGAAGGGATATCGGAGAGCTTGGGACTAGAGACAAGGTACATCGACAAGGCCTTGGATCTTAAAGAGGGTCTGCAGGTTATGGCAGCAAACTATTACCCACCTTGTCCGCAACCAGATCTCGCAATGGGCATGACTCCACATTCAGACCATGGGCTACTAACTCTGCTGGTACAGAACAACATTGGAGGGCTTCAGCTGCAGCATGAAGGAAAATGGGTCAATGTGAATGCCATTCAGAATGCATTTCTAGTCAACATTGGTGATCATTTAGAGGTAGGTTGAGTAAGTTCCGATTTGGGTTTCTTAAATTCTTGATTTTTTACTTCGATTACTTGTTTACCGAGACAATCCACGTGTGATATGAAGATATTGAGCAATGGAAAGTACAAGAGTGTTCTTCATCGAGCTGTGGTGAACAATGAATCTACGAGGGTTTCAATAGCCATGGCGCATGGTCCATCGCTGGATGCCATTGTCAGACCAGCAACTGATCTGCTGGATGATGAAACTAACCCTCCAGCATACATTGGAATGAAATATAGAGACTACTTGGAGCAGCAGCAGACCAATCCTCTCAATGGGAAATCCGGTTTGGATCGAGTAAAAATTGCAATCAGGCCAAACTGATTGTTTCAGTTCTGATACTTTACCACCAACATTTGTGTTTTCCGAATTTCATTCTTCTCGAATCTTAATTATGTTAAAAAGTGTCTGTTGTGAATATTTAGTAGACAGTTGGCAAATTTCATTAGGTGTACTGAAAGTAAAGAACCCTTATGGTCATTATTTTGATAACTGGAATACATTGCAGAAACTCAAGGCCTCATTAGTGATAGTTTGATTACATTTACTAGAGCACCAAGTTGTGTAAGGTGTCTAAATCATTAGATGTTGTCAAGTTGTGAGAGGATTTTCATGGGTTTGTAGGAAACAAAGGAGGGAATGAAGCACCCAAGCCTACGCCAGGGGCACCTCCTCCAAGGCCACCCAAAACACCACGGTTTCCACCTAATCCAATCATATGACCCAAATCACCAGGCAAGCCTCCAAGGCCACCTAAACCACCCGAACTAGGAATACCTCCAACCAATCCACCAAGCTCACCTAAACTTTCAGGGTTTCTTACGCCATCATTGCCTTCGAGAAGCTTGCGAGCAGCAAATGCAGAGTCGCATCCGGCGGTGGATGCAACTAGAAGCAAGAGTAATACAAGAGAGCTGCAAGAGGCCATTGCGATAGACAATGACGGACAATATACTTACTGTTTCGCACTTGCTCAAGGTATTTATAAAGGAATTCATGATGACGGCTCGGAAGAATTATCCGGATTAGGCTTTACTGCTTCACAGGTTTTGTCTGATCCACCACCTCATTCAGTTAGCAATATCACATGAAACTCAGGACTCCAACTGCATCATAATAAATGAATTTCATCTAATGTTTTGTTTCAGAACCCAAGGGACTGTATTATAATTAAGTAATATTTTGAAATGGACACGTGGATAGCAAATCAAAATGCTTACTCGAGTTATGAATCAAAATCAGTTTACATTTTAGTTACTAGTGCATCTCTCATCTCAAGTATCCCAGAATAAGGCTAGTCTTCTATATCTGTAAGCAAGGTATAGAAATGGGTGAGTTCTACAGCTCAATAAGTAATATACGCCCATACTAGTTGAATTTAAAAATAAAAAGAAGAAATGTCTAGCAGTGCGAATAATAACGGATCATCAATCAAAATCTGAATATCTATAAGTGAAGGATCAGGAGGCTCAAATTGGTTTCTGGATCTGGTAATCTGGAATGACTCAACGATCTTAACATACAAGCATGCGGTCCCGGGACACTACCGTAATACTGGACGAGTTTACCCTCCCCGCAGAGCAACCGAACGAGTTTACCCTCCCCGTAGAGCAACCAGACGAGTTTACCCTCCTCGTAGAGCAACTGGACGAGTTTACCCTCCCCGTAGATCAACTTGAACGGTAGCAGATTGAGAGTATCTAAAATCAAGTCACTTGAATACAAGTGGTACGATTTCAATAATAACTAGCCTGACCGGATACTCACATTCATGACACAAGGAACGGAGTGCAGCTTCAACAAGAAAAATATACAAGTTCGAATATCAAAAATGATGCTAGACAAGAATAATCAGAACGGGTATATATCACTTACCTCGAGATAAATCCTACTCAAACAAGCGCAAGCAATTATGAACCACCTACAATCATCATGAAAATCAAATACAATACATTCAAGTCATCTTAATCAACCAATCAAAGTATGCACACACTTCGTGAAAATATATAGCATGTCAATCTACGCATTTCATGTCATAGACTCAAACTTTGAGATATCGTATCTTTCTATTCAAAATGAACTAGTACATAATCGATATCATTCTGGAAAACTTATTTCACATAGAATATGATAACACTTTACCGATGTCAATTTACATATCCAATTCTGGTGTTACAAGCTCACAAACCTTGATGCAGAGATTATACTAAAGCATGAACATAATTTGGCAGATTCTGCCTTTACATTTGAAATTAAATATAAAATAATTATAGAACGAATCAAATCTATATGTTTATACCACAGTGAAGCTCTCATTGTGTAGTACATTTTAGCATTTGGAATCACACAAATTGGATCATCTAAACTCATGTTATGCTATGTTGAGATCTAGTCAACAAGCTGGCCTAATCTCGATTTTTAAAAATGGTGTTGCATATGGATAGGAGTGAATACTATGAAGGGGATTCTTCATAGTTATTTGAACTATGAATTGGGTTGTGACTTGTGATTTGAGTGAGTAAAATGTAGCTTTGGAAGCGGTTTAGGTGTAGTGCCTGAGTGTTGTGTGCTTGAGTAGAGAATACATACAACGTTGACATGATCCGTACGGTATGGTAAATGCATATATTTCGATCATTCTTTTCCCTATTGAAGAATCTAATTTTGTCACGTGAACGAGCGTTTGAAATTTTGCGAATCAATGAAATTATGATGTCTTTTGGCATTGTCGAATCAAGAGATTTCAAAAAGGGGTCAAAAAATGTGTTCGAAATACTTTGTTAAGGCTTGGTCAAGAATCAAACTTATAAAAATAAACGTTTATTATAAATTATAATTATGTTGGATGACTTTCTGCTTACCTGTACCATTATTATAATTATAGATGTACAACGGTCCGGACCAGGACCAGACATTAATTTTACAATTCCGAACGTTGGACCTTAAATTTGTGAATCTGAGGACCATTGTTTTCACGGCGCCTCGGCAAATCACGGCGCTAATCTACCGCCAAGCTGCCTAGTCGATATGGCGAAAGTCTAGTCGTTACACGGCGATACGGCGTAATATGTATTTAATATGTAAAAAATATTTATTCACTGTTAAATTTAATGTAATATTTCATCCAGATTCTAAAATACACATAATCTTTTATTTGCATTAAACTTTAGACAAAACTCATTACATTTTCAGCTAATTACAATATCTTCTTGTAGTTATAATTAATTACACAACTGCCCTCTGACTTTCATATGTTACACATTGATCCTGAACTCAAAATCAAAACACAATTATTCAATCTGGTTCTCGTTTCAGATCTGGCGGACGATTCTGATGTTGGAGCGGCGCTGGATGTCGCGGCGGAGCTGAGGTCGGACAAGTATCTCCAATAGGGAGTACGCGAAGTCATCGTTTAATGGCGGATTGCCGACTACGACGATGAACGGAAAGCCGGATCGGAGATCCAGATCGAAAGCTAAAGCGAATCAGTCGTCCACGTCTTCGACCTTCAAAGCTATTCCGACTCATCCGAAACTCCTGGCGGCTGATCTCCATGGCGTCTGTTTTGGATCTCGAAAAAATGCCAGGACGACATGTCGCCGACCGGACGACGACTGGGCGACGACGTGAATACTATGATGAGGGCAACGGATAAGACCGTTCCCATAAGTTACGGTCCGGTTCAAGTTGATCTGGTATATTTAAATATATTACTTGAAAAATTACGGTCCGCTCTGTAAACTGTTTTACGGTCCATTTCGAATTTGTGCATCCCTAATTGTAATATTACATATAAATGAATGCCTCTACTTAAAAGTTAGGGAAAAGTACAAAAGGGGTCTACGAACTACCATTCTATGTCATATTATGGTCCGAACTACCGAAAATGACAAAATGTGGGCAAACTTAAATTTCTTTTGATGGGGTTGACTAATGCCGTTAGTGTGCCCCTTTGACCACTAATCAGTTTACTAAATTACCCTTACTTTATACAAACCCCATTTCTTACCAATTACTGCATATTTGAGTTATGCATTTTTCATTTTTTTCATTTAAGTACAGAACATGGAAGAATAGTTAAAACATGTTAATATTGATTGAAGCATCAAATCAACAAAAGAACATGTACATTGTCAGCACAATAAGGTTCATCATGTTCAGAAGCTCAAAAGTAATAAAGCTACACCTGTTTACTAACAATACACATGCTCATGCAAAATGAATATGCCTGTCATTAGTTTGAGGAGAATCTAGCCGAGGGAATCACCGAAAGCACATATATTTGTTGTTATATATCTGCCAAATCGAAGAACTTGATCTACCGGATAAAAGGGACAGTGCACAATCACAAATTAATTCAGCAGAGTCATGAATATTGCGAATATATTACTCATCAAATCAAGTTAACTTTCTCAAAATTAGGAAAATTTTGACAAACCTAAGATTTTATTGACTCATATAAAATAAATAAAATAAGTATTCTCCACAAGTATCTTTGAAAGAAAACTTGTTATTCATAATTGTGCAATGCATGTCTACATTCTTCCTATGCAGAAAAATATTTTAGGACCACAAAGAGAGTTGGAAATTATGTGGAGTTTGAGGCCTCATTAGTTATTAGATATCAAGAGTTGATTAATTTTGATCCCATATTTTTGTTGACTCAAAATTTACAAATTAGGGGGAGAAAATGAGATAGTTACGAAGGAAATTATATAATTCTTCCATAGTGTCCTTCTAGGAGACGGAGTTTTTACTCCAAATAATCCTTAGATTTGAAAGCACGAAATATGATGTTGAAGCTTACTATATTCATGATCCATTTGTAGCCTACTATAAGTGTTTACATAAGCCAATAAAGTTACTAATCACATACATATCTGAAAATGCATCAACTCATATAGATATAATAATTCTGGTAACTCCCAATATAAATGTTCGAAGTTTTTTTGAAATACATTATAATTGCGGGAAACCATCATGTTCTAAGGATATAATTTCATGGAAGTGAAAGGAATAAATATGATGTAAAAGATGTTGATATATGAGATAGATTCATAAATAAAGGAAAACTCCATAAGAGTTTCCTTTAGATGAGAAAAACAAAGATCTTGACGAGGATTTAAAACATCACCAACACCGGTGTTGTATTGAAATGGTGTACATCTATATAAATCTTTGAATTTGAAGTTATTAGATGATTACTTCATGGAAAAGTGTTCCATACTTGATAAGGGCAGGTGGTCAGTGGACCTTGTTGTCATGCATAGGCTGAGGTGACTATGAATAACTTTTTGGATTGTAATGTTGGCGCAAATATCAGGTTGTTCAGGACAAACAAAAATAAAGCATGCATGTTAAGTATTCAAACATTTCGCATGATGACCTGCATGGTGCTTTCTACTAAAGATCACATAAAACTGAAAATTTAGCACATATAATTAGCTAGCTAAATTAGTCAATCAAACAAGCACATCAAAACTAGCCAATCATCAAAGCAAGGACCTGACAGGGAACACATAACTGATGAAGAGAAATTGACGTGTGAAATTTAGCGTAGTATTCGTAAGATTACTAGTCCTAAGCGCAAGTCAAATAATATTTAAAAATCTAGGATGACCTAGAGTCGAACCCAAGGGAAGCAATAAATCAAGTTAACCAGGATGATCTAAGGGGTTTTGGGGGATTTTGTTATAAATTTTCCATATTCTAGCAAGGTAGTCTAAGTAAATAAAAGGTAACAATCAATAAAAAGGATTTAGGGACTCATTTCTCCCATAAGCTAGTTCAATATGCAAACAATGTTTAGGATTTAGTCAATTTTCCTAGGTTATCATTCAACCCTTAACCAATTTCGACCATCGTTCCATTATTGGTAATGGTAAAAGTGTATGACACGGTTCTCAAACCATCTCGTTCTATTGAACCGTGTATTTCCTATGCCCCATAATCTCAACCTCTCGATCTTTTGATCGGTAACATAGAAGTTTTTCAAATAAAACCTAGCTATGTGATCATTCATCACTTTCATGCATATATGATCACATAGAATTCATGAAATAGACGTTAGACATCAAAGCATCAATCATCATTGAACAAGTTAATGTCACATTTAATAAGATGATCTCCTAGACACGTTATCAAACACATAGAGCACATCATAACAAAATTATGTTAATTTTATGAAAAATCAACTACACTTCATTCAATAACTAAAAATGATTGTTTACATGGTAGATCCTAACATAGGGGGTCCATAAGATCCCCAAACCTAGCACTACTCACTCATGTCAAGTGCAAACATGTCCAATACAACAAATAAATACATTATAATGAAGGTGAAGAGTTCAAAGGTGATGATGGTCCTTCTCTTGCACTTTTTGATGATCTTCAAACTTAAATCCTTGCTTTCCTTTCTAGAGCTTTAGGGCTTCTCTCTCCGAAATCAAGGGATCCTTTCTCAAAATTCAATTCTCTCTATTTATACTCAATTTTTTTCTTGCGTTGACCGAGTCATATTCGACTCGAGTGGACCGAAAAGTGACTTGGGTGAGTATTTACACCATGCATTTTCCACCCGAGTTGAAAGTGACTCGGCCTCTAAAATTTGACTCGGTTCGTCCGCAAAATGACTCGGTTGAGCCATTTTTCACCCCAAACTTCCGGAAATCTCCTCAAGCTACTTCGTGTGGCAATTCATCAGTCTTTAACCTGCAAAAAACACACAAAGCATCAAAAGATTCATAATTAAATAAAGGATAAACAAAAATTAAGGTGAGGTACTATTTATGCGTCCATCCGAAATTATACATATCTCCAGTTGTTGTTTTTCAAAGGGTTCCCTAAGCAAAGCCTTAGTGAATATAGGGCAATAGTCCATCGTAATTAGTCCTTTCTCTACACAATCACGTAAGAAGTGATATCAAATTTCTATATGTTAAGTACTAGAGAATTGAACTGGATCTTTAGATATACTAATGACATTAGTGTTGTCACATAATATTACAGAATGATCAATTTTAACATCATAATTACAGCTATTGCTTGAGCCATAGGAGTTGAGCGCAACATGTTGCCCCTTCCACGTATTTAGCCTTTGTTGTAGAAAGAGCTATTGAATTTTGCTTCTTTGATCCCCATGATATGAGGTAGGGGGTCCAAGAAATTGTGCAATCCTTGATATGGACTTCCTGTCTAACTTGCAACCAACATAATCCGCACATGTGTAGCCAACGAGTTTTAGCTCTCATACATGGGGATACCACAGATACAAGTGATCTGTCCATGTTAGGTGACATAGAATACGTTTACAGCCTTAATATGATACTCTCTGGGACCACTTTGAAACCTTGCGCATAGAGAAACACTAAAGAGAATATCAGGTCTACTAGTAGTGAGATATAATAAAGAACCAATCATTCCCCTGTAATACATTGGATCCACTTGTTCTAAAAGACTCATTTGGTTCCAATGATTGATTTGCTCTCGGGCATATGAACCAACCTCCATACTTTGTTCCTCTAATGCAGCTCTTTTTACATGGCCACCACCCATTCCAAGTGTTCAAACCTTCCTTCATCGTTTAAGTAACTGCAAGAGAAATAAAAGATGCACTACTACTTATCAGTGAAACATTGTATACCTTATCCTGTGAGGCGTAGCGCACACTCTTAGTCTGCAAGTATTGGGGTTGTTGGATGTCACTGACACTTCTAGTTACCCTCTGTTTAGTTCGTCATCCTCCAGAGGTAGTTCATTCTTGAGATTAGCACCTCTTCATTTCAATGATGAGTTATGTCATCCTCTTCCCCCTCAGGGTTAGCAACTATCCTTTTGAAATACGTACCATTCAAAAATTCTTGAAGAGTGATGAAACTGTCTTCTTTATCAGTCATATGTATGTAACATGCATTGTCAATGTATCAAGACTTATTCATCGCTCTTACCTGCAAAGAAAGGGTTAGTTTTTGCATACCCAGAAAGGGTTAGTTTTTGATGAAACTGTCTTCTTTATCAGTCATATGTTTGAAACTATCCTTCTGCTGGGTTTTGAAGGTAGACTTTGGAATATCATATAATTCAATTTTAACTTTTGGAGTATATCGAGGTCTCCCTATCCTTGGCTGATACTGTGAAGTTTTGTGTGAGGGAAGGTACCATGTTCTTTGTTGACGATTGTATGTTTGCCTTCCCTGTGAGTGACGGGGAGCTTTCGTTGGTATCCTTCACTGAATGTTATGTCCCTATTTGATGCAACACTACTGCATATTGTTTCTTTTTTCATGTACTACCTTTCACTTATGCCATTCTTTCTTGGAATGCCTCTATGCTCTGACGTTGCGTATTTTTGTACCTCAAAGTCAGTGACAAAGAGATTCCAAATGCAATTCAAAAAATATTTATAAATCGAAGTATTCGGGTCGTCCAAGGAGCAAACTTAAACTTGTGCACTATATAAGGTTTAACTTTAGTCTAGCTAACTCAAGATCAATATATATTTGTTTTGTTTTTGGGAGGATAGATGATACGAGTATTCAAAGTAGATACAACCCAATAAAGAAGATTTCAAAGTCTAACTTTCCTAGTCTAATGAATCAAAACAATGATCACAAGAGTAATATGATGAAACGTCTAATGATTCAAAGTTGACTATTAAACCACTACTCAAAACAAGATTTCGCCAAGTTTGAATATTGATTTCATAAATTCAAGTCTCACTCTTCCGATTTGTTGACTTGCTCGATACAATCACATTAATCACGAACTTCCGTTATGGTGATTAATGTGAAAGCTCGGATAAATCAAAAGCCTACTCTTCTAATCTCTAATGCTACTTCCGTAGTCACTAAACAATTAGATAGCCTTACTCAATGATTACTCTAAATCCCTATCTTCCGATATGAAACCTAGAGCAAGTTATGTTCATACAAGCATTTTATCAAACACCTTGCATGCATCGTTATCAAAATATGAGTAAGAACACAAATCATCAAACAAATCATTCCAACTCTCATCTAAACTGATACATTAGTTTTGAATACATCAAACAAGGTCAATTTGACCTTGAACAAAAGACTACTCACAATCCATTGTAAAGAAATCCATTGATGATATATATTGAAATCAAAATGCAATTACACAATGTTAAAGCTTAAGAAAATCAAATCTAATACACCTTTGGATCTTTTACACGAATGGAGAATGTCTCTTTCTCTTTGGTTTTGTCTCGTCTTTCTCCGTACAATCCGCCTCCCTTTGAAATCCCAAAAAATATGTTTTTATAGTGTAGGTTAAAAAGGGGTCGGTAAGCTCTGTACCATACCGAGCATACCGAGGCATCGTGAGAATGCTGAACTTTCTGACCAAATTAAGCTCGGTACGCTAGGTAGAGTACCGAGCTTACCGAGGTGACTTCTGTTTTTGTCTTCAAACGCATTTTTGACTCTTTAAACCTTAGAGTTTGACTTTGATGTAAACTAGAGAGTTGTAGATTATTGAATCAGCTTTCCAATGATATATCTCTTGCTTAATTTGGACTTCGTATGAGTTCTGTACAAGCTGTAGAAGGCACGGAGGTCAAGCTGTCCAGATTGAATCTGTGAATTCTTCACTTATTTGAACCATTTTTCTCCATAATGCATCAAATCATATATTCTGATTAATCAACTCTTCACATCAAATAAATGGGTCAAATAACAATAATAATTCGAGGAACGATACAAAGTTCTTAAGATATGAAGCGAATAATCGATCGAAATATCGACCGATCAAAATACTTCACACTTAGAATTTGTTCGTCCTCGAACAAACATTAAGCACACATGAAGAAATTCAATGATGAAAGATATAGTTAGACAATTCTCATGCAAGCATTATAAAATAAGATCCAAGGTTATCCTAACCTAAATGCATAACTAACTCATTTTCGTAGGAATCACGGGTCCATTTAGCACATGCACCAAGCCTTTAAACCCCTAGGCTACCCTAGTGGACGAGTTATAGTCTCGTGAGGGTTTTCAGAAAAAGGAATACCCACAAATCCCAGATGCAACTAACCTACATGTATGCATGATGATATATGTTAATAATCAAGCTTGATAAGGTTTGTACAGTATGAGAGTAAATACATATCCTCAGATCATCAATCAAGAAAATCATTGATTCTGCAAAGTTAGAGCAAGTTTCACTACGAGAAAAGCATGGTAAAATCATCCAACGTCGTCACAACACTATGTCTGCATCTATCACTTATATTTCCTAAATGGTTCACAATTTGTCTTGTCTATAACTCACTTATGCTACCAAAGTGGGTAGTACAAAAGCTTGTGTTATTTAAACTCATTCTCAAGTTTTTAACTCATAGATTAAAAGCATAAGAGAAGAGGAGTTCGACACACTTCTACAAAACTAAACTCAAATGCTCGTACTCGTTTGAACATAACTTTTTTTTATCACGCATACTCATATCAACTTGCAAACTTATTTCTCAATGTCATTCATTATAAAGATGCAATGATTCACAATCAAGCTCTAAGAAATTAACTAGCCTTCGGCTATTACAGATACTTTCGAGGAGGAACTTTTCTTCCTAATCCCCGGTATCTGTAACTTTTTTTTTTTTTTTTTCACTTCACACTTAGAGCTTGACCATGAATCAAGGGTAAAGATGAATGAATGACAAAAAGCTTTAGTTCAGCAAGCAATACGAGTGGATAACCACTTAGAGTTTACCGAGTAAGAAAGCTTAATTTCATATAAGAGTTATAACAATAGAACCACTTGGAGATAAAGTCTAGAACAAACACACTCAGGACAAGCAATGGAGATGACACCAATACAATTCTCAATAGGAAACAAGCTTAAACAAGCAGAAACAATTCATCTCGAGATCAACAAACCTAAGAATATACATTACCTCATAAACCAACCTCACTTGATAATGACACATGACACTACTCTACTATGATGCAATGCATGAATGCAAACAAAGCAATGACATGATGAGTTATTGTGACACACCACTTCACACTTAAGATGATGCTTAGTCCCTAAGCATACTATATCAACCAACAGAGATATGCACAATAATCATCATGTCAACACTTATGCATTAACTTTATTTATAAAAAAAAGAATACTTACAAACCAAGATCAGCAAAGCGCCCCCAAAGAATCACACGTGAGAAGTCCTTTGCTAGGATCCCTTCTCACGGGGCCTTGAATGCTTGAGGATCAATCCACCTTCAAATCCCATTTGAACTTTCGTCCATCAAGTCTACAATGGACGTATCTTTGAAATTTAGATCCCTTTATAAATGTGTCCTCCGTTAAAGCAGAGGGATCGCGTGAGCTTCTTTCTAATGATACTAGGATGAACGGTCGGAAGCTTTGAAATTTGTCTTGAGGTTGAGAAGATAAGAAAGGGTCCTCAAGATAACCCATTGGCTTAATGGCTACGCCTTCATTGATGTTTTCAACTAATATCTCTGGCATCCATTCTCCAAGGTACTCTTGTGTACTTGTGTCCGCTTCTATGCAAGGTTTCTCTAGAGATGAGTCTCTGAATATCTCAACCATGTCACCATATTCACGATCTTCAGGAGGCTCACTGATTTCAACTTGTATATGTTCACCCGAATCATCCATATCATCACCCGTTGATAGAGAAGATGGATCCTCAACATCCAAACCAAGCATTTTCTAAATTCTTCATAAAAGGCGTCCTCAGGTTTTGGAGACTCGCTTGAAACTTGATGCATATCCATTTCTGAATCCAAGTTCTCCTCTATGCATTCTTCTTCTTCTTCATTCATGTTTGAAGATAACATCGAGAGCATCCTTCGATTGTTTTCCTCCATCTCGATCATCAAGTCTAATGAACATTTTATCTTGCATCTCGAGAAGCTTTAGGCACATGTCCATAACTGAATCATTAACACGGGCTCCTCATACTGATATGGCATGTAATATTGAGGTGGATCATAACATTGTTCTCCCCATACACACTCTTCTTCATAATAATTTGGCGCTTGTGGATATCCATACTCATCATAGAAGTAGTTAGACATAAGCGGTCAAGAGATTTTGTTTGTAGATGTTGATCAAATCTGAATTCTTTGGCTTGACACTCGTGTTATTTGTAGCTTATTCTCAACCAAATAAAATCCTGAAAAGATCAAAAACAACAAACCCGTGAAAGCACAAGTGGGAAAAATATATACAAAAAAAATGAGTAGTCTAAACGAATCACTAAACCTAAGACTAATGACAAGTTAACTCGTTGCTCCCCGGCAACGGCGCCATTTTGACGTTGCGTATTTTTGTACCTCAAAGTCAGTGACTAAGAGATTCCAAATGCAATTCAAAAAATATTTATAAACCGAAGTATTCGGGTCGTCCAAGGAGCAAACTTAAACTTGTGCACTATATAAGTTTAACTTTAGTCTAGCTAACTCAAATCAATATATATTTGTTTTGTTTTTGGGAGGATAGATAATACGAGTATTCAAAGTAGATACAATCCAATAAAGAAGATTTCAAAGTCCAACTTTCCTAGTCTAATGCATCAAAACAATGATCATAAGAGTAATATGATGAAATGTCTAATGATTCAGTTGACTATTAAATCACTACTCAAAACAAGATTTCGCCAAGTTTGAATATTGATTTCATAAATTCAAGTCTCACTCTTCCGATTTGTTGACTTGCTCGATACAATCACATTAATCACGAACTTCCGTTATGGTGATTAATGTGAAAGCTCGGATAAATCAAAAGCCTACTCTTCTAATCTCTAATGCTACTTCCGTAGTCACTAAACAATTAGATAGCCTTACTCAATGATTACTCTAAATCCCTATCTTCCGATATGAAACCTAGAGCAAGTTATGTTCATACAAGCATTTTATCAAACACCTTGCATGCATCGTTATCAAAATATGAGTAAGAACACAAATCATCTAACAAATCATTCCAACTCTCATCTAAACTGATACATTAGTTTTGAATACATCAAACAAGGTCATTAGACCTTGAAACAAAGACTACTCACAATCCATTGTAAAGAAATCCAACGATGATATATTGAAATCAAAATGCAATTACACAATGTTAAAGCTTAAGAAAATCAAATCTAATACACCTTTGGATCTTTTACACGAATGGAGAATGTCTCTTTCTCTTTGGTTTTGTCTCGTCTTTCTCCGTACAATCCGCCTCCCTTTGAAATCCCAAAAAATATGTTTTTATAGTGTAGGTTAAAAAGGGGTCGGTAAGCTCTGTACCATACCGAGCATACCGAGGCATCGTGAGAATGCTGAACTTTCTGACCAAATTAAGCTCGGTACGCTAGGTAGAGTACCGAGCTTACCGAGGTGACTTCTGTTTTTGTCTTCAAACGCATTTTTGACCCTTTAAACCTTAGAGTTTGACTTTGATGTAAACTAGAGAGTTGTAGATTATTGAATCAGCTTTCCAATGATATATATCTTGCTTAATTTGGACTTCGTAGGAGTTCTGTACAAGCTGTAGAAGGCACGGAGGTCAAGCTGTCCAGATTGCAAATCTGATGAATTCTTCACTTATTTGAATCATTTTTCATCCATATTGCAGCAAATCATATATTCTGATAAATCAACTCTTCACAGCAAGTAAATGTGTCAAATAACAATAATAATTCGAGGAACGATACAAAGTTCTTAAGATATGAAGCGAATAATCGATCGAAATATTGACCGATCATGCTCCACAATGCCAACATACAAGATGACATATCAATCCCACATACTTACTTACCCTGCAAGAGCCGACTTGTCATTTTTCCTTCTCAGCATGTCGATCTCAGGAGGATTTTGGTTGGTACTCTGCTTTTTCCAAATCTGGTAGGCGGCTTTTTGCATTGAATGAACTGACTGTTCAGTTGGGGTAGTTAGTTGTCTGATGAGCCTTCTTGACTTGCATTCCCTATACTCCTATATAATCGTGTTCCTTCTCAAGTGAGGCAGAGTTAATTGGTTTCTCTTCTATTGAGTATATGATTCTTGATTTGATGAATTTTATTCCGATAATCTTTTCGTTTTCGTCTGTTTAAGTATGCACGGATTTCAAGACTACTTCATCCTCCAATGTCTTCTTTGTTGTTTTAACAACTTGCAACGAGTGAAGTAACTCACAGTTTAATTCTAGTTGATCCACTTTATTCTGCAATGTAGATATCTAACAATTGTATTCCTCATTGGTGGCAGATTGAGACTTCCTCTCTTGTTCTAGCTCATCAATCTTCCCTGTTATGTTCTCCACATTCTGTCTTTCTTCAAGGATACTTTCTTCTTTAAGTTGTAGTTTTCTTTTCAGTTTGTCATTAGCTTTGAGTAATCCTCTAATTACTTCTACATAATCTACAATTGAATATTCAATATCTTCTAAATCATTGAAAACATTTACCTCAGTAGTGTCTGATCCTGCCATCAAGCATCATTCCCTCATAGGAATTTCCTCATCGCTATCTTCAGACTCCTCCCATGAAGTTAGCATAGCTTGCTTCGTATTCAGAGCTGGAAGTTCTCCTTTCTTCTTACAGTAGCATTTATTAGAGCGATGACCCTTTCTTTAAAAATGGTGGGACACCATATCCTTGCCATATGTTTTTATCCATTTTTGATCAGTCTCAAGTTTCGAGGATGCTCTATTACCTCTATGGGAAGCCATTCTAAAGGCTTTGGTCATCTGGGATGTTTTCTCATCCTCGCCTTCCTCGTCAGGTGGATCACTATGTGTTATGTTAAACACTCTCTCAATCTTTAGTGCAATTGATTCAGACCGATCAGGTTCACGTCTAGCTATCTTTCTTTCGATGATCCCAGCGTGAATTTGTAACTTAGCAGCCACTTCCTCGTGCGTTATCCTTTTGATATCACTTTGAACTTGCATTGCCAGAGTGACGTTATCCCACTTCAGGTTGAGAGCTTGTATGAACTGACGGGTTCCCTTCCATTATGAAATTTCTCCTTCTAGAAATTCCAGTTGATTGACATATGTCTGAAACCTGCTATGAAAGTCCTCCAATTATTCTGCATTCCCTTGTAGGGCGGTCTCATAATCTCGGGAAGCAACTAAGATCCGGTTTTTATTAATGTCCTCATTCCCACCATACAATTTATTTAGGCCGTTCCATATGTCCTTAGCGTCTAATACTTCATTACCTTCTTGAGTTCTCCAGGGGAGACACCTGAATATGGCACTTTCTTAGCTGTATATTCTTCTTGAGGGCTTTGTAATCCTCATCCGTGTGATCCTCCTTTTCGGTTTTGATTGGAATCGGTCCCTGTTCTATGATCCTCCATATCTGTCCATCTAGCAAACAGGAGTTGTGCCTTGATCTGTTGAATCCACCAATAATATTCTCCAAGGTTAAGCATGGGTGATTTTCCGAACGAATAATCGATTGAGTTACTAAAAGCCATCATCCTGCAAAGTTAAAATTACAAATCTTGAGCGTTGTCTCTGATGCCAATTGTTAGACCGTTAGTATAGTCTTATCTCTGAAGTAACTCAATTACGTGTTAACTAAGAGGTATTGCAGGAGTTGAGTTACGAGAAATCACACTGTCAGGGTGTTACCCGTGAGGGAAAGCACAGTCCGGTGATAGAAACGCAATGGGTAAACTAAACAACGGAATTAATCAAATAAATTTAAATAAAAATAACAAAAATTAGAGGACTCGCGATTTATAGTGGAAACTTCAATACTAACAAGTAATGAGTAAAACTACTACCTTCTAGGACTTCAAGTCCTAGAAGGATTTGCAACGGCTTGAGCTTATTTATCAGATATATTGTCAATTACAATTCAATGACTAATTGCCCACAACAACCTAGTTTAACAACTTGTACTCCCTTGATCCCAATCTAAATGACACGCTCAACCTTCCTCCACAATACCACGGCACAACTCTGAATACTCCGAGGATCACACGCTACTTCCTTAGACACACCTTTCTAGATCCGTTGATGCTCTATTTATATGTCCATATAAGCTGCCCGAATACTTCTAGATTCAGCAGTTTCCCTGCTTCGAAATCCCTACAAGATCTCTAAGGAAATCGTCCAAATATATTCACCAAATATTTGACACAAAAGTTTGTTACTTACTTGCTAAAGATAATGACATGACATATTATATATATACACAAGGCGATGTGACATATGTATGCATTCAAATCTTTGTTCTGCATATATATATTTAGGGAAAGTATCATGTGGAACTCCACCTTTTCATTGATCCATGGATCCCTCTTTGCATTCGTTGATTGCATTTACTGTTTGTATTTTGGACGCACCAGATTGTGCCAGCGCATTAATGAGCATGTGCAACTCACGTGTGCATTTGTCATGTGCAACTCACATGTGCATTTCAAAAATGCAAACACGTGGCACAATCTGGTGCACACAAAAAATGCAATCAACGGTGATGAAGGGGGATCCATGGAAAGAGGGGTTTCCACATGATACTTCCCTTATATATTTAATCTAATATCTTTTAATAAAGATAATCAATAATATGTGTTTCCTTATCGCAAACAAATGCATCTTTAAATATATTTTATTTGTTATCCATATATCTTATTGGTAACTAAAAGTCCTATTGATATCTTTTATTCAAGATATGAATATCAAACTAAATAATAGTATTTTATTTTGGGTTTTTTGCCGAAAACCACCTGCCTAATAGGCCAATTTGAGAAAAACCACCCCTTCAACTTTTTTTTAAAATAACCACCCGTGAATTCAAATTTTATTTAGTGCAGCAACCCATCACTATTCCGTTAACTAATCCGTTAAATTTAACTGTTGACTTTGTTGACCCTCATTAATTCATAATTATATAGATAAATAATTCCTAATTAGCCATTAACCCTTAAATTAAATTAATCACTAAATAAAACTAATCAAAAACATAATAATAAAATTTAATAAGCCTAATTAATAATTCAATTGACCCTTAAAATTAAATTAACCCTTGAATTAAATTAATATTTAAATTAAATTAAACCTTAAACAAAATTAACCGTTAAAGTAAATTTAACAATAAAATAAACTAACCCTAAATCATAATTATGTAGTTAAATAATTCAAATTAATTATTTACTTGATCCTTAAAATTCAATTAAATATTGAACTAAAAAACACGTTAGCTAAACAAACCTGATCAGTGTTAGAAATGTCTATTTTAAGCCCTTACTTTCATGCTTATTTCCTATGATTATAACGTAAAATATATTACTTTTGATACTTTGATTGATGTTTCAGGTCAAAAGAACGATTCCAGCCTTACGAAGGAGCATAAATGGAAATATGAGGAAAAGCACGTGAATTCGGCCTAAATCAGACGTAATTGGAAGCATTTCTGCAATTCTTAGACCGAGTGTACTGAAGTACTTGACCCGATCCAGAAAAGCCAAAGACTCATGTTATTCGACCGAGTAAATGCACTGCTCGAGCAAGTTATCACGTGACCAAGACCCTTCGTATGGATTCTCTTCATTCATTCGACCATTTAATACAAGATTTAATGAGTGGATAAGCTAGACCTTTCATTCCACTCGAGTGATTTAATACAAGTGGATAAGAAGACCTTTCCATTTACTCGGCCATTTATGACGGGAGTTAAAGCAAGACCTTTCATCCACTCAACCCTTTGTTTGATCTTCACTATATAAACATCACAAGGGACACCGAGCAAGAGGAGGAGGGCAGAGACCCTACCCGACCAAGTGATTGAGATTGAAGTCGAGTAAACCAAGTGAAGAAGAAGAAAGATACCCGAGAGAGTTCGGAGGACCGTTTGAATTATACAACCAGATTTTGTACTCGAGATAACGAGGAAATAGCAGCAGCTTGGAGCTCGACCGTGGATCATCAATCACTGAGAATTTCTAAACTTTACTCTTGTTTTATTTACAATCGTTTTACTTACAATCGTTTGAACATGTTTGCATTATCACTCGAGACGAGTGAGTAGTTTCCTTATGATAGGGATTTGATGAATCCCTAGTGCTTATGAATAACTAGAACACGATTATTTAATTTACATGAATCAATTCTTGTATGACTATTGTGTGTGTTGAATCATACCCGAGCCTTATCTTTATAAATTAGGTGTCCTGACAAAACATCTAGAAGAGTAGGTCGAGTAGTATTTTCTAGGGAAGGACCGGGAGGTGAACTTAGATTATTTTAGAATCAATACAACCATTAGATCGAGTATATTAGCAAAGCGGGAGCAGCGAGTATATTTGGTGCATGAATGTATTAATAAGCGTATTTGGACAGATTAGTGAAAACACCGGGAGGAATGAAGCTAGTCGAGTAGATGTTTACGTGCGAATCTAACACGGGAGTGAGGATTCGTATGCTAATGCTACTCAGTCTAAATTCTATAATATAAATCTAACACGGGAGTGAGGATTTATATTATCATATAACTATACGTTCTATATTAAATTGTCATCAAGAATGAAATTCATAACTATAATATAAATCTAACACGGGAGTGAGGATTTATATCTTGTTCGAGTGAAACCATAAGTATTAGTGGAGGATTCTCATCCTTGTCATAGTTTTTAATATTTGATAACAAATCCTTGTCATAGTTTTTAATATTTGATAACAAATCCTTGTCATAGTTTTTAATATTTGATAACAAATCCTTGTCATAGTTTGATAACAAAACCTTTTATTGAAATATTACCTTTTGAATAAATAATATTGCCTTTGAAATAAATAAAACACTTAAGAACTAAATTGAAAACTAGTAATCGAGTGTAGAGGATTAAAAGCTAGTAATCGAGTTTGAAATATAACTTGACTCCACTGTTCTCTTGGGTTCGACACTAGGTCACCCCTAGTTCTATAAATTCTTTTGAGTTGCGTGTTGGAATATCTATCGACTAAATTGCACGCGTCAAAACCCAAACCATAATTGTAGCTAAATAATCCTAATCAATTATTCAATTATCTCTTAAAACAAAATTTTCCTTGAAAAGAATAATCTCTAAAGTAAAATAACCCAAAACCATAATTATAAAATTAAATAATCCAAATTAGGATTATTTATATAAATAATTTGAATAGTTAATTAGGATTAATTATGTATATAATTTTGATTTTGGTTGGTTTTTTAAGTGTTAATTTAGTTGAGGAGTTAATTTAATTTAATGGTTGATTTAGTTTATGATTATTTAATTTAGTTTAAGTTTATTTATTTAATTTAGTTTAGTGTTGATTTAATTTTTAAAAGTCAATTTTAATAATTAAATAGGATTATTTAAGTATATAATTATGTTTTAGAGGAAAGAGATCAAAGAGGACATTCATTTATACGTGAGACAGTGGGACATCATCTCAACCGTTGATTTCTAATAATCTAACGGTTGAGACTGATAACCGTCATTCTCAACTGCCCATGTATTTTGCATATCCAACTACCTATTTAAATAAAAAACCAACTTAATCTTAACCGTTAGATCAATCAAAATCAACAGTTAAGATTGTATCTTTCCGTCTTACAAAAGTTTCTTGTCTCTCTGAATCCTTACTCATGTTTAGATTAGTTTTATTTAAGGATTAATTTCATTTAAGGATTAATTAAATTTAAGGGTTAATTAGGGGTTATTTATCCATTTAATTTTGAATTAATGAGGGTCAACTTGGTCAACAGTTAATGGAATAGTGACGGGGTGGCTACACTAAATAAAATTTGAATTGCGGCCACAAATCATTCATCAAAACTTCAGTCTCGTCCGTTAGCAACATCAAACAAGCCTTGGCGATACAAATAAGTTGCAATCATCTTATTTAACTCACTCTTGTGACCATCATTGATATAATTTTCGTACCAATTCACCTCAGAAGGACAAAAAATCATTTATTTTTGTTCAGCTTTGATATTAAGGTTGAAGAATTTATAATGCTCTGCGTACAAAGTGTGTTAATTCTTCAAAGAGTACTTTACGATTCTTCTTGTAGTCTCTGAAGTTCCTCCAATGCCCACTCCAATTTGGCTATACCCACATTTATCAATCTATAGTTCAAATCCATGGACTCCCTAATACAATTGTGGAATTCGTTGAATGAACTTTTGATCTCCTTGATATTTTTCAAATCATCATTGGGGCTGCCTACAAAGCAATTACACAATCAATTCAATCCTATATTTTTGCCCAGATTTCAAATATTGAACACACTAACTGAATCGGACCTCAATCGAGTGAAAAAAGAGGCGTATCGGTATCGACGTCTCTACCAAATGGATTGTCGTTGTATATGTTGTCGTTGCAGATTGAACCGAGTGAGCTGGGAAAATGTATTTATACACCGAGTTGATTGTGGTCCAATCCGGATTTGATAATTCTGAATCAACGTTGGTTCGATCGAGATTTGTAGACCTCAAGCAGTTCAGACTAATTGTAATAGATGTATTGTTAAGTAGAACGTGTTTTTTAGCAGCCCAAAATTGTTTTTTCAAACTTTTCTTGTACTCTTTTCATCAAAATAGTTATTTTATTCACCTTATAACATATGATATATTGCTTAATTAGAAATTATTAAATAATATATTAATTATATGCGATGTATTTTGAATAATTATCAATCTAAGCAGGGTTATTGTGGTGATGTGAATTGGGACTTCAAATAACCATCAATTTCACTCATTATACTTTATATATAGAATAGATATCATGAAAAAATGAACTATTAAACTAAAGACTTTAGGATGACATTATGAGAGAATTATTTGAAAGTGATTTAGCGTACAACACTTGTAGCGATTCAAAATAATGTCATTTTAATGTTTTTTATTATTAAACTAAATAAATGATCAGTAAACATTCTATAAACAATGAGTTTGACTGGTTTAATACATTGTTTGATGCAATGAATTTATTTAGAAAATTGAAAACGCAAAAGCAAAATTGTTTTGTGATATACTCCTATTTGTGAGAAATTTAAATAAGAAAGATAACACTTTAGAGAATATAATACTGGATTTGAAAATAGATCATATTGAAGATGGAGCGGTCCAAATGAAGAAGTTTAGCCAGTGCCAAGTCATTGATAGTTGAGCTGCCTCTCCCAATTAACGTCAAATAGTGACGCGACGAATGGCATGCTAGGAGCGTTGACGCGTGTAATTCAGATGGTAGATATTCCAACACGCAACTCAAAAGAATTTATAGAACTAGGGGAGACCTAGTGTCGAACCCAAGGGAACAGTGGAGTCAAGTTATATTTCAAACTCGATTACTAGCTTTTAATCCTCTACACTCGATTACTAGTTTTCAATTTAGTTCTTAAGTGTTTTATTTATTTCGAAGGCAATATTATTTATTCAAAAGGCAATATTTCAAAAAAAGGTTTTGTTATCAAACTATGGCAAGGATTTGTTATCAAATATTAAAAACTATGACAAGGATGAGAATCCTCCACTAATACTTAAGGTTTCACTCGAACAAGATATATAAATCCTCACTCCCGTGTTAGATTTATATTATAGTTATGAATTTCCTTCTTGATGACAATTTAATCTAGAATGTATGGTTATATGATAATATAAATCCTCACTTCCGAATGTTGGATTTATATTATAGAATTTAGACTGAGTAGCATTAGCATACGAATCCTCACTTCCGAATGTTGGATTCGCATGTAAACATCTACTCGACTAGCTTCATTCCTTCCGGTGTTTTCACTAATCTGTCTAAATACGCTTATTAATACATTCATGCACCAAATATACTCGCTGCTTCCGCTTTGCTAATATACTTAATCTAATGGTTGTATTGATTCCAAAATACTCTAAGTTCACCTTCCGGTCCTTCCCTAGATAATACTACTCCGATCTACTCTTCTAGATGTTTTGTCAGGACACCTAGTTTATAAAGATTAAGCTCGGGTATGATTCAACACACGCAATAGTCATACAAGAATTGATTCATATAAATTAAATAATCATGTTCTAGTTAATCATAAGCACTAGGAATTCATCAAATCCCTATCATAAGGAAACTACTCACTCATCTCGAGTGATAATGCAAACATGTTCAAATGATTGTAAGTAAAACGATTGTAAATAAAACAAGAGTAAAGTTTAGAAATTCTCAGTGATTGATGGTCCACGGTCGAGCTCCAATGCTGCTGCTATTCTCCTCGTTATCTCGAGTACAAAATCTGGTTGTATAAACTTCAATAATTCAATCGGTCCTCCGAACTCTCTCGGGTATATCTTCTTCTTCACTTGGTTTACTGGACTAGACTCAATCATTTTATTAGATTTTCAGCCCCCTTAGGTAGCTCGGGCAGCAGCAGCCAACTTTCTTTGAGTGTCTTGTGATGCTTATATAGTGAAGTTCAATCAAAGGGTCGAGTGATTGGAAAGGTCTTGCTTTAACTCCTATCATAAATGACCGAGTAAATGGGAAGTTATTCCTTATCCACTTGTGTTAAATGATCGAGTAAGTGGAAGGTCTTCCTTATCTTCTTGTATTAAATCACTCGAGTTAATGGAGATAATCCATACGAAGGGTCTTGGTCACGTGATAACTTGCTCGAGCAGTGTATTTACTCGATCGAGTAACTTGGTCGAGTAACTTGTTTTAGCTCGGGTCAGGTACTTTAGTGCACTCGGTCTAGAATTGCAGAAATGCTTCCAATTACGTCTGATTTAGGCCGAATTCACGTGCTTTTCCTCATATTTCCATTTCTGCTCCTTCGTAAAGTGTAAACCGTGCTTTTGACCTGAAACATCAATCAAAGTATCAAAAGTAATATATTTTACATTCAAATCATAGGAAATAAGCATGAAAGTAGGGGGCTTAAAATAGACATTTATAACACTGATCAAGCGTGCTCAGTGATACAACTTTGTTGGAGTTTTGGTGAGAGCGGGGTGTGCGATTGAGCGGTTTAGGACCGTAGCACTCATGTGTTTAGCAGTATTGGCTGGTGAGAGTTGAGAGGTTGTTAATTAACACGAGATTTCGGTGTGTATATGGTGCTTGTAATTGGATATTACTTTGTCGGAGTTAACGGGGTTTATAGTGCATAAGAGCCTCCTAAAGTTCAACTGAGATGTAAGCTAAGTCTACGGACCTAGAAGATTTTCAGAGAAACAAATTCGACGTGTGTGCTTCTTTGCCTCACAATTATTTTAGATTTATGCTTAGGTTTGTTAGTTTAAGTTTGTGCATGTTAGTTTCCAGAGTTGGGAGATCCTGAGAAGAACTTAGTTGTAATTCTTGATTGTTAGTTTTAATGATCACAAAGGTATCAGAGACGGAAATTAGTATTTTGGCGATTCTAATGAATAGATCTATCCAATTCATGTTTAATCTGCTCGCAAAAAAACACTCGAATAGAAATTGAATTTGATGATGTCAGTTTCTCCGATCTATAACCTATTGAGTAAAAAACCTCCACCGGATCACATTGTAGAATAATACCTAGTTAGTTAATCTTAATAACAACATTATCAAAAAGGTTAGTGCCTCTAAAATCATCTTGATTTATGGAATAAACCAGAGTTCCTATTTTCTAATACTTTAGCACACAATCTTGCATACTCGAAAGCTAGTCTGTTTGCATATAAAATAGATAATAATAAACCAGTTGACGAAAAACTTGACGAGTTCTTGAAAATGACTTTGTTATTGTCTGGAAATGAGTATACAGTAGATGAAACTAGTATTGTATGGTATGAATGCTATGCCTTATAATTTTCAATTCGTTAAGAATGTGTATCAACATAGAAGATCCATTCCTACTTGTGACTTGTTGTGTACAATCATGAGAACTAGAAAATAGAGTTTAAAAATAAGGCAAAAATGATAATCTCTGTTTGTAAAGAATAAGGGTAGTAAAATAGGAAAAGAAACAAGGGACTAAGGAATCTCATGATTGTAAAAGCAGCCATGAGAGTAGAAAATGTTTTTATTGTGGTAAAGTTGGACACTAAAAATAATTGTTATAAATGGTTAAATAGAAGTAAGACTGAAATTGACCTCAGAATAATCTAGTTTTTAAAGATACTACATTTGATGATACATTAGATTGGAGAAGCGTTCAAATTATTTACACTCTTAATTTACATTCGTAAGGTCACATTCCAACCGTCTATCTCATCCATTATTTTATCAATTTAGTGTCAGATGACAACCACAAACCGACTTGCATTTAATGTTATCCACTAACCCAAGAGGTAGACACGTGTCACCCAGTTGTGGAACTAGTAGATGAGATGGACAGTTGAGATGTGGCCTTACGAATGTAATTCAAGGATAGAGATATACTTAATGTTACATCTAGGAAATGTAGTGAACAGTGAATACTAGACTCAGTGTCATATGAAGTAAATAAGTATTTCCAGTGAATTGTAGATGATTATTCTAGTATGGTTTGGACATTTTTACCGAATACAAATGATGAAGTATTTAGTAAATTTAGGGAGTGAAAAGTACTGATTGAGAATCAAACTAGTAAGAGAATAAAACCCTTAGAGTTGATAATACCCTAGAATTTCGCAATGCATTGTTTGATACTTGTGTCTTAACAATGGTATACTAAGGTATAATATTGTGGGGTACACTCCTAAGAGAAAATAAGAAGTCTTTTGTTCAGTTCTAGTTTATCTAAAGACTTCTGGGTAAACCCCTGGCCACTGCCACCTTTTAAATGAAAAACTCTCCTAATAAAGTGTTAGTCTCATTGATGTATGACATATTTTTTTAGCGAAGTAAATATTCGAAGGAGTCAAATGAGAGTTAGAATAGTAATTAATTACAACTGCAAAACTTGAAGAAAGATATGCAACAGGAGATGTTGTAGCAAAGATGAATGCGCGACAGAGCATAATGTGACAATAGTGGAAAGTGTATATTCTCGGGGAATCGAATATCCGAGAAGATTATGACGGTTGCATACACGAATATCTTGGAGTCTTAGGGAGATATGACTTAGATAATCTCCAACCATAATCTGAAAACGCAATCCCAATATATCTAACAAATATTTAAGATTTTTTGGATTGGCAACACTATAAAGGGAGTTTAACTGGGTTGAAGAATCAGAGAAAACACTCTTTCTTGATAGAAATATCCAAGAGGAATACAAGTTGAGGTGATCAGAGTACATCTTCAGAGATCGGAGCTCACATTATTACTCAGACACAAACACCGAAGAACCTACTGAAGGTTGATAATTCACATAATCTGTCTATTGACAAAGATTTGTCCTAGCAATTTGGGTTGAGGCTAGTGGCTCGAGAGAGCACTGCAAAGGATACACAGATTGGAGAACCTGCTGAAGAAAGCCAATAGTTCGGAAAAATATTGTAGAGGATGAAGCAGCGTTCAGGACAAAAGAGGTTGTTGTGACAAACCATAGAGTGGGAGATCTACACTAAGAGGAGTAGTGCGCATCGACACGAGTCGATGGTTGAAGGGCTTGAAGAGGGAGTCTTGCAAGTTTGTATTTCGTTTCCAATCATTTTTAGTGGATTGCTGCATGTTGGAGTTGAGATAACTCCCCCACACGTACGAACACACTATGCCGAATTCGGTTACCCAATTCTGTGTCATTGCTTTTACTTTTCAATACTTCCATTCATTCGAATTATAGTCGAAGCATTACTAACGAGTTTCCTCATAAGTTTTCATAACAAAAGTTGAAACAAATTCTATCACGGTCAGTAGAACTACATGTAGCCCTAAGCTTTAAATACCGTTTAAAACTCTGGAATAACAAAACCCTAAACCTAAACTATCTTACGGTAGTTGGGTGTGCAGCTTATGCACTGACAGCGCGTCGTTGTCACTGCAAATCTAAATTTATATTCCTACTTAAAACTAGCATAGTAGTAAGCAGGGTCGACCCAAGGGAAAAGTAATCTAGTCTAAGAGTTATGCTACCAGCTAATCCTACTCTTATCAGGGTTTTTTGAGAGTGTTTGTAACTACAACTAAAAGTACTAATAAAGAAAACTACAGTTTAGGGAATCTCATTGCAACATGTAATTAGACCAGACATGCATCAATCTAGTAAATTATAATTGTTCTAATTAGATAGTCCTGCTAGGGTTGTTACCTAATTCAAGTTATATCTTCTATTACCCGCTAAAGTCTCAAGAAGAGGTAACTATTACCTAATCAAACTACCACAATAGTTCCACCGCTAGGCTTTGCTACTATGACACTCAATTAAGTATCATGCAATCGATATAAACCTAATTTTACCTATAGGCTGAGTCAAGTAAATAACAAAATATGCAATACATAACAAGAACAGAATTCACTAAATTGAAACATGCTATTCAATGGTCTCATACACAGAGTTGCAACTGAATTCCCCAAACTAGGAATTAGCTACTACTACAAAACATTAATCTAAAATCGAGTTTGAAGAGGAAACACTTTTGGTGGCCGTCCAGGCTCTCTTATGAATTAGGGTTAACACGCTATTTAAATAGCTGCTGAAATAGCTGAATTGGGCTGGGCCAGAGGGATCCGTGGACCCTTAAGGAATATTTCCCGCTGACCCTTAAGAATTAAATTAATTCTTCAGTGTCAACGGAAATAATCTCTTCAACGTCCATGGCTGACGTCAGGATGATGTCATCCAGCTCCTTTCTTCGTCTTCTTGATCCGAATTTGCCTAAAATGCTCCATTAGCGTGTAAAAGCTTTCTTGCAGTCATAATATGCCTCAAATGCAAAATATTACGAAAAAGGTAATATTTCACACACAAAACATATAAAAATAGATGGACATAAGACAATGATGGATCGTATAAATACGCTCTATCATGCACACATTAGAGAGGGTAAACTAAACCCTAGAGTACCAAGGATGTATTCATAGGATACCAGACTCGGCAAGGAACCAAATGATATAAGTTATGAGAATATGAGAAAAAGGAAATTAGGATTTACATGGATGGATTTTCTGACACGAAATCCTACGAAATCTTAGGAAACCTAGGAATCATTCATGATACTTATAATATAGAAATCCCAGTAGACATGTACAACGAGTTAAGCCTGACAAAATTTATACAGGCCATAGAGATGACCTAATAGATCAAGGAATGGATAACCAGGGATATCGACCTATAGTGAACTTAGATAAGGAGAGCCCTGGGAAGATAATCTAGATGAACCCATACAATAAGTTGTTGAAATAGGAAGGTAAACTACAAAACCCTAGGAAACTAGTTAAATAGGGACAGAGATATGAGAGCTCCCAAGCCAAACCCTAGGCATTCATCATTTGTAGACTTAGTCTTCACAACCTTAACTTCAACACATGAAGTTCTAAACCCCGAGTCAAGTAGTTATTTGAAGTTGTAACCTCTAAAGACAGTGATAAGTGGCAGGAAGCTATGAATGAGGAAATAAAACCTCTGAAAGTTAACGAAACTTAGGTATTAGTATAAAATCCTAGGAATCAAAAGCTTGTAGCTTGTAAGTGGTTGTATAATTAAGGAAGATAATAATAACACTGATAAACCTAGATTTATGGCTAGGCTGGTGGCTAAAGGGTTCATGCCGAAAAATGTTGTAGACTGCAATGAGATATTCTCTAATTTAAGTAAGTTTAAGATAATAAGAGTAATATTGTTTTATGTAACTAGTTCAGACCCAGAGCTAGAGCAACTAGATGTCAAGACTACCTTCTTGCATGGAGAACTTAATGAACATATCTTAATGCATCAACCTGAAAGATTTATCAATGCTAGATATCTTGACCATGTTTGTTTACATAGGAAATCACTATATGATATATAAAATATAGCCCTAGGAAATGGTAAAACATAGCTCTTCCGATTATCAAGCGAGGTCACTATATGTCAGAGTTTCAGTGAGTGCAGGGTGTGAGATTGAGCGGTAGAACATTTTTGGGTAAGTTGATGGCCGGTTTGGGGAGTAACACACATACGCCATTTAGTCTTGGTTGATAAGATTTGAGAGGTTGTTAGCGTGAGATCTCAGTGTGCATGTGGTGCTTGTAACTGGATATTGCTTCATCATAGTTAACGACGGTTTATAGTGCGTGAGAGCCTTTTATAGTTCACTGGGGATGTACGCTAGGTCTACGGTGTTTCCGCCTGTTTACTTTTTAGTTCTTTAAGATTTTTGCTTAGATATGTTAATTTAAATTTCTGCAGGTTAGTTTTAGGAGTTGGTAGATTCTGATAAGAACTTAGTTATAATTCTTGACTGCAAGGTGTAGTGATTAAACATATTCTAACATTGATTTTTTTCTTGAGCCTAAAATAAGTTTTTCTAAAAACTAGTCATTAAAAATTTACTTATATCAATTTTGTTGTTGGAATCATTCATTTCTTTCATTAATTTAAGTGCAATTATTTAATTCCCTATTTGTTGTGACGAGAACAAAACAATTTGTATGTTTTATCGCTTCTGTCTATGCCGTGTGTGTTTGATACATCCTCGATTTCGGATAAGCACGTGACCGTTCAGAAGAGTGCAAGGCAGAGGATTCGATCCTCAAAGTATTCAAATGATTCCTACGTTATTTAAATTCAAAAATCATGTAATAAAAATCCATAGTTAAGTACCAAATAATGTTTTGGTATTTCTAACGCCATGGAACTATTATATATTGAAAGGTAGTAAAATAATAAAAGGCAGAGAATAAACTACCAAGTTATATCATTCTTCTTTCCTTTTCTTCCCATCACATCTGTGTTAACCTTTATTCCATCAGTGTTTGCTGCAAATCAGCATATTGTCAGGACTTCTAGAGAATCAATCACAGCATAGACTTAGTCACATCAACAAGTCAATGCATGTGCGTAAACTCATTATTCAACAGTTTGTAGCCTCCATTGAGTCACTTGACTTCGTCAAAATTTCAAATTAGATTTTATATTCAGCTTTCTAAATTAAATCTAATGTTTGATGGCCATAATGCAACCAAAAAGTTTCGTACATAATTTTAATTTACAAAGTAAATCACGGGGCAGCAAATATTTTTTACGAGTCAAAATGAAGGTTTAAGAATTATGTCTTCATTTAATAAGAAAATAATATCATTTTAACGGAATGAAGATCGTGTGTTGCCTACATCACTTTACAGCCATAAACAAAATATCAAAACTGAGTCATTTTTAAATGGTTCAGAAATTTGATAATGTAATCAAATCAAAAACAATTAAAGGCCACAAAATATCTAAACATGCAAAGAAAAAATTAACAACATTTTCAAATTGTAAATCAAATAAAAGAGTCTAAGTATGCTTATAATTTGTTCACAGTCAGCTTGATAATTTAAAAGTTTATTTATAATGATCGTAAATTATAAAATAGGGCAAAGGGCTTGAATTAAAATGAGGATAAACTTTAGGGACTTAGTTTGGATTAAATAAAAGTAGATTACGCGTTAACGCTTCACCGGCCAGGCACGCGTGTGAATGTCTCCGCAGCTGCAGTGCAGTCTAAAATTAGCTTAAAAAATCAACGGCTGGTTGGTGACACCTCGCCTTGGCCACATTACCATAAAGTCCACAACATACCAAATTTTGAGTGATATCATCAAGAGATCTCAAGTATATTTTTATTGTTCATTTCATTTACTAATTCACGAGACACCAAATTGATAAAGTAACATTTGTCACGTGACACCAAATTGATAAACTAGTGGTTGTCACGCGACACCAAATTGATAAAGTAGTGGTTGTCACATGACCCCAAATTGATAAAATAGTGGTTGTCATATGACACCAAATTAATAATTAGTGGATGAAATGAACGGTTAAGATGTGACCTTACGAATGTAAATTAAGAGTGTGGATATACTTGAACGCTCTTCATCATCAAGATAAGGTACAATTTTGATTGTTTTCTTTTGAACCGTCTTACAATCCTCAAGAATAAGAGACAGTTGAAACTAGTTCACCATTAGCTAGATTACCTGGATTTAATTTTAGCGATTCTTATCAAGAGCAATATCGGAAGCTTCATTAGTCCAACCACGGCCGATAGGACGACAATGTGAGGTTGCCTTACATAGTAAACATTGATGTTGAAGTAGGTGCACAGTGCACTTCCTTCACCCAGTAATGAGAAACATATGGAGATCATGGCTTTGCTTGTATGATACAAAAAATAAGCTGGGAAGGATTTTTCAAGAAGTTTATTTGAGTTGGAATTCGTTTTTTCTAATTTCGTGTAAACATAGTATTGTTACGATCTCGCATTGGCTAGAAGCAAATATTCTAGAGGGATAGAAACATATTTTCAATCCTTCACTATTTTTTTCCAAGTAAAGATGGCCCACTTGATGAATCACTCTAACCCTTCCAAACATCAGTCACAGTCTCTGATCAGTGACTTGGCTCAACTGAACAAAGAAAACCCGCTAATTGTATGGGTACGAGGTTGAGGTCTAGAGCCGCTATTTTTTCCGTAGAGTTAGTAGTTCACATGCATGGCTATATTTAGGTAGAGAAGGTGAACGTATTTTCTTCATCTGTGTGCTTTTTTCACTACCGATTAAAAGAGGTGTAGGGTTTGTTCCTTCTAAAGGTTTTTATTCGTTGTTCTTAATTAATTAGCTTATCATTTTAGTTTTTTATGTATTTCTTTCAGGTGCTTTTCAATTAATGGAGGGTTCGGCTTATAGAGAGTTGTTTCAGGTAATATGCCTGCATATATATATTTTCCTAGGGTTCTTCAAAATTAAAATGTAAATTTTGGTTATAGGAAATGGATCTGGATGAGGATTTCAACAATCAATGGATGATGAACTCATATGAAGGTCATGGTGCAACCCTTCAAATGGCACCTGCATTTCCAGACAATTATGAACTTTATGATGGTCATCAGCTACCCATCAAACCAACACCCTCCTTAGATCAAGATTTTTGCCCTAATTACAACATATCAACAATAGAGCTCAAAGCCAACAGCTGGGGCTCATTCTTTGTTGAGCCTACACCAAGTTATGAACCCTATAATAACTTCCCAGCAAGCACTGACGTTTTTAATGCTACAAGTCCATCTGGGCAGTTTATTACTGATCTCAATAGATTGGATCTACGTCCTGTTTGGCATTATAAGAATGTTAGTGCTATGGAGTGTGGTGAACGAGCTACGAGCAAGAGCATGAATATAAGTCCAAGTGCCAGAGCTCCGGGAGCTAAAGATCATGTCATCGCTGAGCGAAAGAGGAGAGAGAAGCTTAATCAGATGTTCATTGCCTTGTCTGCTGTTATCCCTGGGCTTAAGAAGGTATATATGGGTTAATACATTTCTAGTGTTTCTCTTTTCTCTCTCATTTCCGTTTTGGCATGTGAGTACTCAGTTTTATTTGTGGCTAGACGGACAAGGCTTCGGTACTGATAGATGCAGTCAGTTACATTAAGCAACTACAGGAAAGAGTTAAGACTCTAGAGGATCTAACCAAGCCTAAAACAGTTGAATCTGCTCTTCTAGTGAGGAAATCAAAATTTATGATTGATGATAGTATTATCAATGGGGAACCCGAACCTAAGGAATTCCTCGAAATTGAAGCTAGAGTCTGCGATAAGGATGCACTTATTAGGGTTCATTGTGAGAACAAGAAAGGTATCACTGAGAAAGTTCTTGGTGAGATCTCAAAGTTGAATCTGACTGTTGGCAACACCAACATCCTCACTTTTGGGAGCTCGGCTCTCGACATTACTATTGTTGCTCAGGTAAAACTTAGGAATAAAATTCACAATTTATGCTAGACTAACTTTGGTATATACGATTATTTTTTGTTACAAAACAGATTTATAGTGAGAAACATTGTATCTCACGTCTGAATCGTATCTTTAAAGAATGATCTTAGCGACAATAGATAGTACTCTTTTCATGGGAGTACTGATTACGGTACGTTTTATGATATTTTACCCGCAGATGGATGCTAAATGTTGCATGACAGTGAAGGAACTTGTCAAGACTCTGCGTGTTGGATTCAAGGGTTTCATGTGAAGAAACAGGGGTGAAACTACTTGATAGAGGGGCAGGCCCCCAATGAAATAAATTTATTTAGTAGATATGAATATGATTATTTTATAATTTTTAATTTATTTTCATATATACTCTAGTAATATTTTTATTTGTAATTGTAATATTGATTCTACGGGTTGAGTTCTTAAAGGACATTAAATTTTAGTGAGAGATAAATACTTAATCTAAACCAAGGGTTTTAATCTAGCGGTTGAGATTAAATTGATTTTTAAGTAAATTTATAATGAATTAGCAAAAAATAGGGGGCGGTTGGTGAGTGACTGTTATCAATATTAATCGTTAGATTGATAGAAATCAACGGTTGAGATGATGTCCTTCCGTCTCACATAAATGTATTAGTCCTCGAACCATTTCCTTGATTCTACTTTTCATTATAAAATTTATTTAACTCAGTTTCATCGACTTTTAACTTTATTAGTTTTATACTTACTTAAAAAATAGATAATATTTTTGAATGGTTGAATTGGAAACGATGGGCGGGCTCAATATTATTTTGTGAAACGGATGAGTATCATCTTAATTTTCATTTTAATTGGTTCAACAAGTAATAATGATAATTGTCTTTGTTAATGTATTAAAAATTTAACTAAAGAAAATTTTGTTTCGCCATTTTCCTATATACTACAAGAGGTTTTTATTATTAAATTACTTAATTATACGGGAATGATACATTATATACAATTAGGGAAAAGTTCGAGGATGAATATTATATTTTTGTAAAACAGTGAGACACAATACAAATCGTTGATTAATTGTAATCCAACGGATGAGATAAAAAGTAATATAACCGTCAAATCTAACTGCCTCGTGTTTTTCGCATATTCAACCTCCCACTTTAATTCATAACCGAATTTTAATCTCAACCATGGATTGATAAGTCTCAATGGTTCAGATTTTTTTATTGTTTTACTAAAAAAACATGTCATTCTTGAACTTAATCATATATAAGTAGTAGTGAGATTTAAATAAAAGTTTAAAATTTCATTAACAACTCGTTACAGAAAACTTATAATTTTTTTTATTTCCCCCATCAAGGAAAATTCCTATATCTCCACCACAGTGAAGAAATGAGACACATGCTCACTATTATGCAAATTATATGCCAAGGAAAATGTCGCATATATATGTTTCAAAATTAATGTATAGGGCACTTGGGACAATATGCTCACTATTATGCAAATTATAAGCCAACGAAAATGTCTCATATGCTTCACAATTGTTGTATAGGGTACTTGGGACAAGATACTCGTTGTAAAAGATAATTCGCAGATGTGGTGAAGCATAAGTACCTATGACGAAGCCAACATTTCTGAAAACTAATTAAACGACGTACAAAAATGCATGTTGCATGAATATGTACACGTCATTTAATTTTGGGGATAAACAGCACAAAAAAGTTACACTACATACTTGTTTCTCACAAGATGAGTTTGACTGACGTACAAAATATTTTAGCAAGCGGCACCGGAATTACAATCAATTACTCTAAAGTTTAAATTAATTTGTTGCCTAACTATTTCAAAGAAGAATTTACGGTCTTAATATTTTTGACCTATTGAAAATGTACCCAAAAAGCGAAGGCAAGTGGAGCGAAGAATCCGCTTTTTTATCGAGTTGAGTTGCTAAAAGATAGTATTCTCCCATGTGGTTTTGATAAAGACAACTGGTTTGAGTATTAGGGTTTATTGTTGATGACGAAGATTCAAGTAAAAAGTGAATGAGTGAAATATATGTCGTTGCTTGTCATAATTGTGACCATGCTGATGGAAGTTATTCGTGGACCAAATCTGGTAGAGGCCTGATTGAGGAAGGATGTATAGGAATGAGTTATTGAAAAATGGGATTGACTCATTTGCGTTCAAGCCCCCTCTTTGCGATCCATGCGACCCAGCCATCAGATTGTTGGATCAAAATTTAATCCAACGGTCCAAAATTACCTTTTTGATTTTTTTGCCATTTTATGAAAAGAATCAAAAATGTGCAGACAGTGAAATCAACAGTGCAAATAATTAAATTTTCAAAATGCACATGTGCATTGGGATCGCAGAAGATATACACTCGTTGAAAAATAAATTAACGACTAAGGTTTTTTGGATTGAGTTAGATGATGGTAGTTGGTGCATAATCTCTAGGAAATGAATTTAGAAATGGAAATGGGTTATGTTGTTTGATCATGCATTATTTTAATGAAAATTTATTGCTAAGTTTATGTATAATCTCTACAAAATTAGGTTGAAATTATTTTTATTGACAATATGATTTTATTCTCACCAGATATTTGTTGTAATAAAAGGCGTTGATTGTAGCATTCATATCTTCAACAGATTAAATAAAAATATTCTAAATATTCTAAATATCAAAAATTTGTGATGAGAATTATTTTTCGTAATATGTGTTACTTTTAATATCAACAGATTTTTGTTGTAATAAATATCGTTGGTCAATAGAGATATTACTGGCAGCGGAATTTTCGTAAGACAAGAATATGGTTGGTAAAATTATTTTAATTCAATATGCAGTGGTTTTAATTTTAAGTATCGACAAAAAATGGTAGGAAATAAATTTTTATTTTTGAGTATTACGAAAACTGTTATAATATACATTTTCATAAATATTTGCATGATTGATTAGTTAAAGGGGTAATTGCAGTAAATCACCATTATAATACTCCATTTTCCAGTAAACCATATTTTAACAACTAATTGCGAAATGAGTATATTATAATAGCTCCGTTATCAAAAAACCATCATTTTCACAACTCCATTAGAAATTGTAAAACACGCGCCATACGACGCGTGGGTATATAACTTCAATTCGGACAATTTCAAAAAACCACCATTATAATATCTTGTTTTGCAAAAAACCACTATTTTTACAAATAATTACAAATTGACTATAATATCCCAAGTATCAAGAACCACCATCTGAATATATAGTTAACACTAGGGAATGAGGTTGAGGCTACGATTATGGCTATCTTTGATTAGTAAGACAATATTCGTTTATTGATTTATAATCCATACTAGACACAAAACCTAATGGAAACATATTTGCAGTTGCGGATGTGGTGAGAAGCTGTTATATTTTAGTTCATAATCGATCTTTAAGATCGATATAGAAAAATAATTAGAGTTTAAAAGTAGTGATATATATAATAAATCATATTGCATAAGATAAAATGAGAAAATTATTTATATTTGAACCGTGCAGTCGATAAACATTAAACATTGATAATAAACTCTCAAACAAGAGTTTTCTTTTGCATTTTCTAACATTATTTTCTTCATTGACTTCCATCGAGATTAAATTGAAGCACCATGTAGCTAGTAGATACTTATTGATGAGTAAAATTATCATATGAGCCTCTGATCTAGCATGAACAGTGCAGTTGGTAGTATTATGATAATAAGTTATTAAAATGGTGGTTTTTTCGGTAACTAATTTAAATATAAAATAATATTTTTCAATTGAAATCAAAGTTCATTAAGGTATTTATATATAAATTGATCTTTCGCAATTTTCATATTTCATATGTTTTGCATATAATCACTTTAGCTCCATATTGATTTGTAGATGTCCTCGGATCGTGGATGGATGTATATGAGACTCATTGCTAATGGCGCTGGTCTAACACAAGAATTTAGATTGGGAGTTGCTGAATTTATAAAATTTTCATCAAATGAGAGATTCGTGGACTCAAGCAACATGATTAAATGTCCTTGTTGGAAGTGTAAGAGCTTAATTTGGAAAATTCTTGATGAAGCTAAATATGATCTGTTTTGATATGAATTTTTAGAGGGGTATCATGCATGGAATCCTCATGGCGAAGAGTATGAAGTGGCAGAAAATGTACAACAAGAACAATGTAAAGAGCGAGTATTCGGTAACGAGAATATTTATGATTTAGTTGAAATGTTGATGGAGGCTATGGGTAACTTATGCAGTTCCGAAGGATTTCAACCGAATGATCATTATGATCAACCACATGGGAGTGCTGCTCAATTTTACAAGGTTATTGAAGATGCCACAAAGCCACTTCATCCGACATACAAAAAATTTACAAACTCAGCTTTGTAATTGATCTTATAGGAAATATTCTGCCAAATGGTCATACACTACGAAAAGCTATTATGAGGTTAGAAAAATGGTGAAAGACTTGAACATGGGATATCGAAAGATAGACGCTTGTGAAAGTGATTGTATGTTATTTTATGGAGCTTGTAGTGATAAATTACAGTGTGACATTTTTGGTGCAAGTCGCTACAAAATTAATACCAAAAAAGTGAGAAAATGTCACAGTGTCAAACTTGACTCATCCTTCTGACGAGGGATGAAGAAATTTTGATTCTGCACCTATCATTTTCAAAAGAAAGTCACAGTGTCAAACTTGGACTTGCTACTGGATCCTTTCTACGAAATCCAATGCAAAATATACTATCACAAAAGATGAACTTGTACAACTTTGTAAATGGGTAAGTAAGCTGGATTTTCCTGATGGGTATGTCTCAAATAATGCTCGATGCAGTAAGGTGGATCAATGTAAATTTCAAGGTATGAAATCTCACGACCGTCATGTTTTTTTACAAAAGTTGCAGCCAATTGCATTTCGTTAGATACTACCGCGAGATGTAGTAGATAATCTTACACGGGCTCTACATCTGATATTAACAAGAATAATCGGCAGAAGAAGGTCATGATACATTGCACGGGCTCTACATCACACGCTAAATTTAAAAAGGCGTACACTTCTTGAATTTACATGTTTTCTTATAGAATTAACTTTACATATGACTCATATATTGTAATGTTGTTGGTATAATGCTGATGTTGTAATGTTGTTGATCGTATTTTAATTTTTCGTAGGACCTTATTGAGATAATAGGTCAATGTCCTACACGTTTAGAGCTTTCGAGGCCACCCATAAACACAAAAACACTTAAACTTTTACTTTTGATGAAGCAGGAGCAATTGCGGTGAGTTTTAACTGTTGAACGTGTTTGCTGTGTTTTTGTCTTGCAAGGTTTATTTTTTCTTCAGTGGAACTAATGGCTTATAGTTGATTCAGGTTTCATTTTAAGTTGATTCAGGTTGCTGTGATTTTTAAGTTGATTCAAGTTTCATTTTGAGTATTAGTGTTACGTATCATAGATTAGGGGTATAAATGTAATATGCAATTGATCTAGTCAATTGCATAAATAGTAATGTTGAGAAACTTTTACAGTAATCAAGAATGAATTAATCTTTATCTCATCTCTACCATTCCCTTTCTCAAACCCTAATTCCTTCATCAATTTCTCATCTCAATCTCTTCCAACTTCTCATCTCCTTCATCTATTCATTTATCCGATACGATCATCAAAGCTCGTATCAATTGGTGCTTCTTCATCGAGAGACTTGAACCAACTATGTCAAACCCTAGCAGCCCGTTCGGAGACTTCCATTTACGATCTGAGATTCCGTTTTTCAGCGGTGAGTATGTGGAGTGGTGGATCTATCATGCCGAGTGTTTCTTTTACCATCATCGGACCATTCCAGAACAAAAACTCAGAGTTGTGGAAGTTTATTTGGTGGGTGAAGCTTTACAGTGGTACCGTGAATGGAACTGGCACGCACGATGGAGATGGCAGAGAGTTACTTGGGAATCCTTTGTCACAGATCTGAAGAATCGTTTCTCATCACCAGAAACCCTAAAACAACAAGCCCTCAGATCTGAAGTGTGCGATTTAGTTATGAAGACTTTAGATAAGGTCAATAAATTGATAGAGGATATGAAAGCTCAAAATCTAATCCACAGGGAAAAGCTATCCGAACTCAAATCTTACCAAAGTGCCCACTGTACAACTGATATCGTGGTGAAAGAACCGAAGAAATCCAAAGAATGTGAGAAAGATCAACTTGATACGGAAAAGAGCATCCAAACAGAACTAGATTTTACACTCGAAAATTCATTGAAAGAAATGGTGATTCAGAAAAGTGAAAATGATGATGGTGATTTGGATGGTTCCTTTGGTGAGATTGATAAAAAAGAGAATGAATCTGATATGCAAAATGAGGATGTAGTAGTGGAGTTTGAAGAGTCGGATGATAATCAAACCTGCACTACACTTGAGATTAAGAAATACTCATATTATTGTGATCCTTTCTTGGTTTCCAGTTCCAAATTATCTTGGAAAGAGCTGGGTAAAGATACATCTACTGAGGTAACATTTAAAAACTTATTTTTCACTTATTCTCTTGGGGTGTTGATGAATGAGTTAAAATTTTCAATTCCTGGCATTGGTGACTTTAGAGTTGTCTGCATATCTAATGCTCGTCAAAGTGCGTATGAGATGCTAAATTTAATTCTGCCGCCTGTGAAACCTCCTTATGATTTTAAATATATTCCACAAATATGGCATTTAGTTTCCATAGAATTGGATGGTGTAGTAGCCCGTACAAAAATGATGTTAGCCGCAGTGTTTGAGTTCTTGTTTCATTCGGGGAATTTCTTCGAGATTTACTCAAATGCTCATCACAAGCAAATGTTGAGTTCCAACAAGAGGCCTAAACTGTTTGACTTTCATTTCACTATACTCTTACCTCTAAGAGATGGTGGCTTTGTGATGCTGATTTTAGAGCTCTTTTTAATTCAAATGGACGGGTTCTGGTTTAAATTATTAAGAGCAAGTGGATCTGAGTATGAAGTGTTGATTCGATCGAAACCAAGGGTTCGGCGTGTATGGACAGAATTTATGAAAAATTATGCTCGTTTGAGTTCAAGTGAGTGCAACCGGCTACAAAGTCATGATGAATACTTATTAATCAAGATTGGAGATTTTTGTCAGACTCTCAATGTGATTAATTTCAAGATCCGGGTGCGCTTCTCACGCAAAATGGTTTTCCTGATGCATTTAAAAGTTCAATGTAACTGTTTTCCGAAACTGGGAGATCTCATTAGAAAAACATGTGACCGAGAGGTTGTAGCTCGACTGTTTGGTATTGGGCGCCGTTCATGCTTGGACATTATGAAGATAATACAACTACTGGTAGATATGGATGTTGTCAGGAAGTGGATTCTTAAACTGCATCTGTCTATACATCAGAATAAACAAGGTGAGCCTTCATTAATTGAGATACTTGCACCCTTGACTTGCACTGTTTCTTATTGGGTTACAGATGTGCCTTTATATATCATTGACAGTTTGGTGGATCGGTTATTATCCCTTAACTCCGAGATCTGTTTAGTATATCTTTCCACCTTACTTTTTGTTCGGACACAAACTCCACTGAAAGAGGAAACCGTATCAGTTACTATACTCTCATGGATTTGTGTGACTGCTTATATGTCAAAGGATGATTGTGTCCCTGTTCAAGAACATGACACACTCTTCATTCAGAGCCAACAGAATGACCAATTATTCCTTGTTCATATTGGATGTTCTTTTTGTAAGGGTTATTTGGTGACTCCAAAGGCGACTCATTGTTTATTTGATCAAAGTCCTCATATCACAATCATTTTGGCTGCCTTCTATTTCAAGCATCAAACGTTTGAGTTGAGTAATATTAATGCGTGTGATCGGTATTTTCGTAGCAACCATCAACCTGCATACTCAAAGATATCACAAAGCGCCATAAAGAGAAATTTGATGTTTGTATTATGTTTGACTATCTCAGTATACCAAATAAGGTGGGAATACATGGCTCATGCTAGTAACATGAAGATACATGATGATGTGAAGGTGTTTGATATTCGAGTTCAGCACGAGGTACGTGAGGGAATTGCAATGCAGCAGTGTGTTGAGATCTTACAGAAATGCTTATTTTTTCCAACTGTAATTCATGTCGGTTCTCAAAAGGAAGTAAAGAAGTGGACTTATATTCCTTATGTCTCTTGCTGGTTACATGCAAAAGCTCATGGTCAATTTGGGAGATGTCTATCATATGGTGGCTGAAGGAACTATCAGTACTGAATGCTGGAGTGTCCTCTCGGAGACTTTCAAACATCATTTCTCCATTTGTTCTTGTTATTGAGAATTTCAATAATAGTGAATGCTCCAGCAGTGGACATCCACAAGAAGCTTTTGGCGCAAAATTTGGTTGGATTAACATTTTGGTGTTATTGCTATTTTCATTACCAAGGCTACCGGAAAATAATGACCTTGAAGACAAGGTCGTTTTGAGGGCGAAGGAATGTTACGTATCATAGATTAGGGGTATAAATGTAATATGCAATTGATCTAGTCAATTGCATAAATAGTAATGTTGAGAAACTTTTACAGTAATCAAGAATGAATTAATCTTTATCTCATCTCTACCATTCCCTTTCTCAAACCCTAATTCCTTCATCAATTTCTCATCTCAATCTCTTCCAACTTCTCATCTCCTTCATCTATTCATTTATCCGATACGATCATCAAAGCTCGTATCAATTAGTCCTTGTTCTTTTGTTGTTGTTGTTGCATGTGTTTTTTGTTAATATTTCTAGTTATTATTTTCTGCCCTCTAGTTAGTATATGCTTTTTATGATTTGTTTTAGACCAGGACATGCCTGCATTTGTCAGGAGTTTCCATATTTTAATTCTTCATAAATATAACAGTTAGGTTTATGATTAGTTTGAGTTTATATGTTTCCAATTTTTATAGATATAACAGAATGTTTATTTAAATTTTGCAGGAGCAGTATCAAAAGATTTTAGATGGGCGACTAACAACATTAGAAGAATACCGACAGGAACCTCTCGAGTGGTGGATGATCGGTTGATATTTCGATCTATTATTTGTTCCATATCTTACAAATTTTGTTTCGTTATTCGAATTATTATTGTTATTTGATCCTTTTATTTGTGATGAAGAGCTTATTTATCAAGATATATGATATGATTCATTATGGAGGAAAAATGGTTCAAATGAGTGAAGAATTCAACAAAAGTAGAATCTGGACATATTGATCTTCATGCCTTCTTCAGCTTGTAAAAAATGCATATGATGTTCGAACGAAGCAAGCTATACATCATTGGAAAGCTGATTCAATTATCTACAAGTCTCTCGTTTGCGTCAAAATCAGATTCAGTGGTTTAAATGGTCAAAACAGTGTCAGAAACTCAGAACAGCTGCATTCTGGGGTAGGGCGGGTACCAAACTCACTGGACCCACCCGACATATTAAACTATTTGGCAGATTTGCTTTTGAGCCAGTCGGGGTACTCAGGTCCCCGACCTACCCGACCCCTACTTGACCAAGACTAAATATACACATTTTTAGAAATTTTAGAAGAGAGGCAGATTTTACGGAGAAAGAGGATAGACTACCGAAGAGAATAGACATTCTTCATGCGTGGAAAACATCCAAAAGTGTATTAGATTCATGTTTTCATAATTTAACTTTGTGTAATTGTGAATTCACTTTGAATATACAATCTATGGATTCATTTACTATGTATTGTGAGTAGTGTCGTGTTTCAAGGTCTAATGGAGCTTGTTTGATATATTCAAAACTCTTGTATCAGTTTAGATGAGAGATGGAATGATTTGTTAGATGATTTGTATTCATACTCATATTTTGATAACGATTTGATATTGAGTTAGATAGATTAAAGCTAAATCTTACATAGTGCACAAGTTTAAGTTTGCTTCTTAGACAACCCGAATACTTCGGTTTATAAATAGGTTTTGAATTGTATTGGAATCTCTTAGTCATTGACTTTGAGGTACAAAAATACTCAACATCAGTGGATTGAGGCCGTTGAACCAGTTAAAAAGAATCGAAATCTCGGTGAGCCACGCATTCCTGTAAATGCATTACTAACAAGTTCTTATAATGAAAATCTGGATCAAGGCGGAGTCAATCATCTTGTGGTGAATGTCTTTCGGATGATATGTTTTTCAAAATAAAACATTGCAAAGTGCTCGCACAAATGCATTGTTTAATGAAGTTACAGTTTCAAGTGAACAAGTATAAAGTTTGGCCGAATATGTTGCTAGAGGATGCACTTCAAATCTTGGAGATAATTTATTGAAGAAAAATAAAGAAGTTATTCGTCTCGTGATAACTACGTTGGAGAGCGTATACACAATAATCCGCAATTCTCTTAAGGCAATTTTACTACTTATTATTTAAGGAATACAAATATTGCAAAACTTTTATATTACAGTGTTAAAAATTATCTTTTTTTGTTATTTAAGGAAAGGAAAATGATGGTCATGGTATTGAAGCTTCGGAGGAGACATTGCTCTTGGAAGTGATTAACACCATTAGTACTCTTTAAGTCTTTATATGTTTTTTATATTTTCGGTTTTTTTACTATCTAGAAAAACAAATAAGTTATTGTAATTAATGATTATACTGTTTCTTTTATATTTATTTTGATTAATTTAAAATTTTAATTTTATAGGAATATTATTTTTTTATTCGTAATTAATTTAATTTTGATTAAAACAAATCTTGTAGATTGTATAATTATTATATGACAACAAAAATAATCAGTGCTATTTTTTAATTTTTTAAAATAATTTGAAAGACTATACCAATGCATATAAATACCTATTTTTTGGGATTCAGAGCAGCAGTTTGTTTGGAGTGTTTTTGGAATGCTTTAAGCACCAGCAGCCGTCCAAGAATCTAGAAAAGAAGCCAAACCGAAATCAGCAACTTCACACTTCAATCTACTCTCCTTTTGCCTTGTTTTACAATTACTTTCATTGTATGCAACTTTCAGTATTAAAATACATCATGTTTTGCTATAAAATCACCATGAGTGAGTAGTCTTAGTGTATTGAGGATACTTATGGATCCCTAGGTCAGATTGTAACAAAAAGACGTGTACTCTACTCATGCTTAATGAAGTTTTGATTGAAAAGTTGTGTTCTTGCCTTTATTTCTATGTTCTGAATTTTGAATGCCTTAAGGATGGAATGAGAGTTGAACTTAGGATGTTTAGAATTCATGATTAGTAATATTAGACAGCGTTTGTACCGAGAGCGATGAGCTAAATTCAATAAGGTTAATCTTAAAGCGGACTTGAATTACCGATCAATAGACCGAGAGGTTGAGATTTTGGGGTTCGAGTTATATGTGGTTCAATAGAGCGAGAGTTTGAGAACCACATCCCTTAGATATCACTGCCATTCTAGAGAAGAAGCACGAGTTGAATCTAGAATGCTTGGTACTTTAACCTAGAACTATCAGTCGAAACCTTTTTATGCGTGAATTACTAATTTGTGTTACTATCACATGACCTAGGCGTGAAGTAGGATCCTTGCTGCGTTTTTAATTTTTCAAGTTATTAACTCATCCTCAACTTATCTTTAGTATAAACAAGAGATACCTCGCTGCTAGACGACTAGAACTCCATATTTTTGTAGACTCGCATAGGTAATTCTAAGTAACATAACGTAGTCTAGGCTTTTCTCTTGGGACTCGCCCTAGGTCACCCTAGGAACTATAAATTTGTTTGACAACAACGTGATAGGATAAGTATTCATATACTCACCCTAAAATTGCACGTCACGCACCAATCATAGCTTGAGCGGCAAAATCTTTAGGAGATTATTTAAGCCCACATAAAGACTTCTTCAGTAGAATACCTTTTTCCTAGGATCTCAAATTTCTAGGGCCGATTCATGTAAATCACTTCCTCCAAATTTCCATGTAGGAATGTTGTCTTAGCATCCAACTGAGCTAACTTTTAAGTGACAATATGATTCTTATTGACTTGTTCTTCACCACAGGTGAGTAGATTTCATTATAGTACACTCCTTCCTCTTAAGTAAAACCACGTGCCACTAATCTTGTTGTTACCGTTTGATGTTGATATACATGTGCCGAAAACCACGCGTAATTTTTAATTATATAGTGTAAATTTCTGAAAACCACTCTATAACACTCATATTTACTGAAAACCACCTATATAAATATTTACATAATATAAAAATTTCACATACATTAAATAAAGAATATATTGAATTCTTTATTTTTAATGATATTTATTAAATAAAAATACGCTTAAAAATTTGTTAGTCATCCCTTAATTTTATGAAAAAATATTGAATTCTTGAATTTTTTACTGTAGACAATGATTAAAATTTTCTGATTAATTGATGAAAAACATAGTCATCATTATTAGTTGATGATGTTCTTAATTTAATGAAACTTAATGTGTTATTTCATTAATCAAAATATTCAAATCATATGATTTATAATATTATATTATGTTTCATCAACTTACTGTGTTATTTCATAAAAAATATAATATAAATTGTTATAAAATCAATAATATGGATGACTTGAATGAGATATAAAATGCATGATTATTATGTCATTTGTTATGATCATAATTATCTATTACTCTCCCATTATAACTCTCATCTTTATTCTTATTTATTTGGAGGAATAATATGTCCTTTCATTTGCATCATGTAGTAGTATAAATAGACTTGTATGAGAGACATGTTGATGTATCAAAACAAAAAGATGAAATGAAATACAATCTCTCTTCTTGCTTCATTCTCCTAACCATTTGTCTTGTTCTTTTCTTCCATATTTCACTTAATTTTACAACACGTTATCAGCACGAAAAGCTCAAAGAAAGAAAGGTAATACCCAAGGTTATATAATTCATTTATTCTTCAAACAATGCTATGATGGCAACTTTGAGTTCACTCTTGAATAAATCTCAAAACCGCCTAGCATATTATCTTCAAAATATTTTATATTAACTTTTCTTACGTTCACTATATGTAGTTGATTATGTCAAATCTTACAAAACTCGAGTTCAATGCTCTTGACATTTCCGGCAACAATTATTTGTCGTGGATCCTTGATGCGGAAATCCACTTGAGTGCCATGGAACTTGGTGATACCATCAAAGAAGGTAATAAGGCATCTGAACAGAAAAAGGCAAAAGCCATGATTTTTCTTCGTCATCATATCCATGAGGGATTGAAAATTGAATATTTAACTGTCAAAGACCCTTTAAGTCTTTGGAATGATTTGAAAGAAAGGTTTGATCATCAAAAAACGGTAATACTACCTAAAGCCCGTTTTGAATGGTTACATTTGCGCTTTCAAGATTATAAAAGCGTAAATGAATATAATTCGGCTATGTTCAGAATCACTTCTCAATTGAAGTTGTGTGGTGAAACTATAACTGATAATGATATGTTGGAAAAAACATATTCCACATTTCATGCTTCAAATTTACTTTTACAACAACAATATCGTGAAAAAGGATTCACCAAATATTCTGAACTTATTTCTTGTTTGTTGGTTGCTGAACAAAATAATGAGTTGTTGATGAAAAACCACAATTCTCGCCCAACCGGTGCGATGCCCATTGATGAGGCAAATGCTATAATGATTACCAATGAAGATGGGCGTGGTAATCGAAGTAACCACAAACGTGGGCGGGGCCGTGGCCGTGGGCAAGTCAGTAGGAACTCCCATGATGATATCAAGAAAAGATCAAATCCCTACAACAGATTGTCAAATGATGATGAAAAATACAAGGGAAGCTCTTCCAACAATCATTGCTACCGTTGTGGTTTGAAAGGTCATTGGGGTAAAAATTGTCGCACTCCAAAATTTTTTGTTGATCTTTACCAAGCTTCTTTGAAAGGAAAAAGTGTTGAAACAAACTTCACCAAATCAGATGATGGCCCCTTAGACCTTACACATTTAGAAGTTGGAGATTTCCTTAATGATGCCAATGGTGATTTTGGAGATTTTGACACGGTGATGGATGATGTAAAGGCAGAAAATAATGCCTTATTTATGAATAATTTATGTAATAATTCATCATCATGAAATAAAGCATTTGCATTTCTTTCTACTAATTTATTTATTTATTTATTTTCAAGAGGTATGGACGCAACGGTATCTTCTATAAAAGATGACCATCATATTTGTTTGGCGGATAGTGCAACAACGCATACAATTCTAAGAGATGAAAAATATTTTTCTAACCTCATATTAGCCAAAGCTAATGTTAGCACCATATGCGGTGTAACCGATATTATTGATGGTTATGGAAAAGCACATCTAACACTACCTAATGGTACACAATTAATTATAGATGATGCAAAGTTGTCAAAGCAATCAAAAAGAAATTTGTTAAGTTTCAAAGACATACGCCGGAATGGCTATCATATTGAAACAACTAATGAGAATGGCATGGAATATTTATATATCACGTCAATGATCTCCGGAAAGAAAAAAATAATGGAAAAACTTAAATCATATAAGTTGGGACTTTATTATTCAATTATTAGTCCACTTGAAACATATATGGTTGTAAAAGAATCAACAGACCTAAATAAATTTCTTATATGGCATGATCGATTAGGTCATCCTGGATCAAACATGATGAGAAAAATTATTGAAAATTCTCATGGACATTCATTGAAAACTGAAAATATTATTTTATCTAAAGATCTGGTGTGTGCTGCATGTTTCAAAGGAAAACTTATCACAAGACCATCACCAGTTAGAGTCGCGACTGAATGTCCAACATTTTTAGAAAGAATTCAAGGAGATATTTGTGGACCAATAATTCCGTCAACAGGACCATTTCGATATTTCATGGTATTAATTGACGCATCGACACGTTGGTCGCACGTATGTTTATTATCAAGTCGAAACATGGCATTTGCAAGACTACTTGCTCAAATAATACAATTACGAGCACAGTTTCCAGATTATTCTATTAAAAGAATTCGAATTGATAATGCGGGTGAATTTACTTCAAAATCTTTTGATGATTATTGTATGTCAATTGGCATAGTTGTTGAACACCCTGTGGCTCATGTACATACTCAAAATGGGTTAGCAGAGTCATTTATTAAACGACTGAAATTAATTGCTAGACCTTTATTGATGAAGACCAAATTGCCAAATTCGGCTTGGGGACATGCAATTTTACATGCTGCATCCCTTATACGTTTAAGACCAAGTGCATATCATCAGTATTCTCCTTTACAACTTGTTAATGGACAAGTGCCAAATATCTCTCATTTAAAAGTTTTTGGATGTGCCGTATATGTGCCAATATCTCCTCCACATAGAAGTAAAATGGGACCTCAAAGAAGGTTGGGAATATATGTGGGATTTGATTCCCCCTCAATTATTAAATATTTAGAACCTTTGACGGGAGACTTATTTAAAGCACGATTTGCAGATTGTCGATTTGATGAGACAATATATCCCGCATTAGGGGGAGATAAAATAAAACATGAGAAGGAAAAACAAGAAATTACATGGAACGCGGTAACATTATCTCATCTTGATCCAATTACAAATCAACGTGAACTAGAGGTTCAAAAGATTATCCACTTGCAAAATGTTGCAAATCAATTACCTGATGCATTTACAAATATAAAGACAGTGACGAGGTCACATATACCAGCTATAAATGTTCCAAGTAAAATTGATATTACAAATGGTAATGCTGGGAATATATTAGCCAATGAGTCTAAATCACGCAAGAAGCGTGGTAGACCACCTGGGTCCAAAGATAAAAATCCAAGAAAAAGAAAAAGTAATAATGAGTTCGATGGTGCATCAGTGTCTGTTCCAAATGAAATAGATGTGGAAAATAAGAATTCATCTATAAATGATGATGAAACAATTGAAAAAGATGACAACAAAGAAGCATCTGAAAATGATGACTATGAAGTATCTATAAATTATGTAATTACCGGAAATAGATGGAACAGAAAATCAGTTGTGGTGGATAATATTTTTGCATATGCAATGGCTCTTGATGTTATAAATGAAAATGATGATTATGAGCCAAGGTCGGTCAAAGAATGTCAACAAAGAAACGACTGGCCTAAATGGGAAAGTGCCATACATGCAGAATTAAAATCCCTTGAAAAACGACAAGTCTTCGGGCCTATTGCTTTAACGCCCAAAAATATAAAACCTGTCGGTTATAAATGGGTGTTTGTACGCAAACGTAATGAGAGAAATGAAATTGTACGATATAAAGCACGACTAGTAGCCCAAGGCTTTTCACAAAGACCAGGCATTGATTATGAGGAAACATATTCTCCAGTGATGGATGGTACAACATTTAGATTTTTGATCAGTTTGGCAATTTTAGAAAGACTCCAAATGAATCTAATGGATGTCGTGACAGCATATTTGTATGGGTCACTTGATAATGACATATACATGAAAATTCCGGAAGGATTAAAATTGCCCGAAGCGCATAGTTCCAAACCAAGAGAAATGTACTCAATTAAGCTTCAAAGATCATTATATGGATTAAAACAGTCTGGTCGAATGTGGTATAATCGTCTCAGTGAATATCTATTGAAAGAGGGATTTATCAATAACGCAATATGTCCTTGTGTATTTATCAAACGAACAAAAACAGGATTCTCAATTATTGCAGTTTATGTTGACGATTTAAATATCATCGGAACTCTTGATGAAGTTCACAATGCAATTGCGTATTTGAAAAGAGAATTTGAAATGAAAGATTTAGGTATGACAAAATTTTGTCTTGGCCTCCAAATCGAACATCTATCCGATGGAATATTTGTTCACCAATCATTATATATTGAAAAAATATTGAAAAGATTATGGA